>LPNX010976312.1:29535-57244 GCA_001517045.1 Pseudotsuga menziesii | reverse complement strand
CATTATTTTATATTTTCTCTTCCCTTTTGGGGATTTTTGCTATTTTAGAGGAATTTTGGATATTTTTGGAGGAAAAAATGGGTTTTTTGGCCTTTTGGAGGCCTTTTTAGTGGGATTTTCAGGGTTTTTAAAGGAAATATGGTAGGAAAATGGACAAATGAGCCATGTAGTGGGGTAGATGTGGTAGTGAACACTTTTTGGGTGTTAACAGATTGCCCCTTGATGTGCGAGGGCAGGAGCTCATTGTATGGCCGATGGACATCATAAGTCAAATATGGTTTTTCTGGGGTGTGGAGAAGAGAAGAAACAAACTGAAGCCTAGAACAACGATCCCGAACCAACTGCAAGAGCTAAAAGTACATAACCTCAATAATGGATGAGGAATCATCTGATCATATGGACGAGGCGGGCATTCCCATGCTCGTATCAGGATATAACATAATAATAACAATGGGGGCCTAACATATACATGGCCTCAAATACTGAATGAGGAAGAATCTCAATATATGGACGAGGTGGGCATACCCATGCTCGTATCAAGATACATAAACATAACTGTGAGTCCCGAAAAGAGGGACTTGTAGGATGCCATACTGCTCACTGGAACATACTGCTGGGATGATCATGTCTGAGCTGAAAAATGGATACACTGGAATGACAGCAGTGCTACTGAATGTGGTATTGAAGGAACTGATGAGCTGCTAGATCAGAGTGACAAGGGTCACACTCGCAATGGTACACTGAACTGGAAATGAACTGGGTACTCAAGGAAGCACAGAACTGAATGGCTTCCGAATACAATCGCCAACGCAGCCCGGACATCCACAGGAACATATAACTGGGCGTTCCAATGTGACTCACCAATGTACTAGAGTCGGGGGAAATCCGGGGTCTTCGACCAAACAATGGAAGGAATATAAATACGATGCGATCAAAAGTGTTGAAGTCGAGCATGTGAGAAACAACCATTCGGAGAGGCAATGATGACTCCTCCCAAAATGGTCCGTAGGCACTCACCACAGATGGTGATGGGTCCAAGGCGCAGGGGCCTCTGGGTCTATCCTCTGGAATAGAGGGGCTGTCGTCGACAGAGGGAGACCTGCAACTATCAAGGCAATGATGTTTCCTTCACAGGAGCGTGAGGTGGAAAACCGAAATGTGATAGTACTGATAGCAGGATTGATAAACTGGGGGGAATAACTGGGCAAGTAGAGTGGGGGACTGAAACTTCCTTTGTTCAGAGTATGAGGACGGAGAGGATCGGGCAGCATATGAAACTAACTGGTGGGAAGGGGGTCATAGCTGTATTGGATCTGGGAGGGTAACTGGGCTGAGGGAGACTCACGCTGTGGTAAAATGGCAGGAGACTGCAGAATACTCTGAACAAAGGCGACCTAATTGGGGGTGCTGCCGAGAGGATCGATCATAGCGCCAAGAGGCACGGGTGGACTTCTTCATGGGTTAGGAAACTAGAAGAAGTGTGTATATAAAATGGTACTGTCATGTGGATTTATACGAGCCCAGGACAGTTCATGCTCGTGGTTTCTTTCAATTTTAAGGAGTCTGAAAGTAATAAGAAGACTCTGAAGTGAGAGAATGGTACTGTCGTGCAGATTTTACGAGCCCGGGACAGTTCATGCTCGTGGGTGCTTTCAATTTTAAGGAGTCTGAAAGCAATAAGAAGACTCTGAAGTAATGGAATGGTATTGTCGTGTGGTTTTTTACGAGCCCAGGACAGTTCATGCTCGTGGTTGCTTTCAATTTTAAGGAGTCTGAAAGCAATAAGAAGACTCTGAAGTGATGGAATGGTACTGTCGTGTGGTTTTTACGAGCCCAGGACAGTTCATGCTCGTGGTTTCTTTCAATTTTAAGGAGTCTGAAAGCAAAGAAGAAGACTCTGAAGTCATGGAATGGCCAGGCAAGGAGGAAGTGTTCAATCAAGTAACATTTATGATGACCAGGAATGAGGGTGGGGGGGAACACTGGTGGGCCTCCTTGCGGGGTGAATGAATGGTGGAAAAATAACGAAACATTTGCAGTGTGACAGAAGTGGATGGCTCATGTAAAAAGTGTGGAACAATCTGATGGCGGCCAATGTGGCGCGCAAAATGAGGCAGCAAGGTGTCGGGACACAATGTTGAAATTGAATCATGTGAGAGCGAGAAATGGTCTCAAGCATCATCACGAGCTCGTAAAAATGAATCCGACGATATAAAAAGTGTGAAAAGCCAAAGGGCACGCAAACCGAGGTAGCTAACGGTGTCTAAAAAATGGGCAAAAAAGGACGTAGAAACAACAATGCAACGAGGTGACCATTGGGATGGTCTCGTCGTGTTGATTCCAATGGTGGAAACGGTGTGGAAAACGGACTCCGTGTGGGTTCAGAACGGCCAAAACAAGAAAAAAGTCAACGGACTATAAATAGTAAGTGGGCCCAACATGACAAGTGTCATTTGTACTATTTGACTTTGACTAGTGATCGGAGTGGACCAGAGCTGAGGTGGCATTTCTGGACGATCCGACCGGTCGATTTCAGATTCGGGAGATACAGGTATTCCGTCAAACTCATACCTGCTTTGTCATTGGGTTCGGGGGGGGGTAGTGGGTCCCAGGGTACGCTTTGTACGGTCCACGTGGGGTGGACCGCGGGTTTAGGCTCGACAGCCGCGGTTAGGGACCGCGACTGTAGGCTCGACAACCGCGGTTAGGGACCGCGACTGTAGGCCTGACAGCCGCGGTCGGAAACCGCGAGTTTAGGCCCGACAGCCGCGGTTAGGAACCGCGACTGTAGGCCTAACATCCTCGGTCGGAAACCGCAGCAGGGAACCCTAAAGCCACGGTTTTGGACCGAGCTATTCGGGTTTTTGGTTGGGGGAAGGGTGATTACTATTTGTTTGACATGAGTCTGATGAGTCTACTTTGTATGATTGACAGGATGCCGCAGGTGCTATGGAGAGAGCAGGAGATACCCGATGAGATTATGGCCATCGTCCGAGAGGACCGTCGGGTACGATCGATGCTGGGGCTATTCGAACTGCTGAAGTTCGCCCAGGTACCTATGATGCGGTCAGCAGCATTGCTGCTGAACCGACTGGTTGGTTTCTGGGAGCTAGACATACAGGCGTTCCGAGTGCAGGGTGAGAGGGTGGACCTCACCCTGACTGATGTATACTTCCTGACAGGGTTGCCCTGTCTGGGTAGGGTGGCAGACACACAGCCGCGGGTATCCGCGGACATAGATATGGATGACATGCTGGAGCGGTTCTGTGGTCCAGAGGCTCGGGTGCATAGGAATGCACTTCTGGTGAGAGATCTACAGGAGCCAGTAGTGCGGGCCATGGCAGCATGCGTGGTGCACGTCTTGGGATCCCAGTCACCGGAGAAGGTGTCTGGGGGTCAGATGCAGCTAGTGGAGCGCGTACTGGCCGGTGTGTATTATGCATGGGGCCAGATGTTCCTGACCTGCGTGCAGCGGCAGCTGACAGCAGCGAAGGAATCTGGCAAGGGGTTTTGCTATGGTTCCTTTTTATGTGCATTCTTTATGGAGAGGGTACCCACACTACGGCCGAGGGTGCCGGTCAGATCAGGAGGCTTGAGGGAGCCGCGAATGGTGCGGTGGGGCGAGATGATGCGCCGCCGTGGTGGCAGCGATGTTGGCAGGTACTTCACACAGGAGTTGTACCTACAGTGGCTCCAGCTACCGTTGACGCTGGATGGATGATTATCCATATAGAGATATGGAATACATAGGAGATCCAGAGGCACCACGGCCGCCTGGACAGGCATGGGGACCAGATGGTACGTATGGTTTGATTGCATTGTCAAGTTTTATATATGATAGTTGATTGATAGATTGTTACTGACAAATGGGTGATCTGCAGATGTGGGCCCGAGGCCACCACCAGGGCATGTGGCACGGAGGGGGATTGTGGTCGTTCCAGCGCTGCCTGGGCGGGGGGAGGTGCGTCGCCGGGATGCAGAGGGGACGCTGGAGTCTATACGGGCCCTGCTCGACCGTTTGCTGGTGGGGGTGACTGACGAGGGGTGGCGGGACATCGATCCGGACGTGATTCAGGATTGCATGAGGGCACCCCGCGACTTCAGATCGATTGCGATCCGGGTGGCTATCTTGGCGGATAGGGCATGGGCACCGGAGCCCAGAGGGGATGAGGATTTGCCGGAGGAGGAGCGAGGGGAGGATTTAGAGGCAGCGGATACCGGCAGTGACGCGGGGTACGAATCTCATTAGGGAGTGCAGGGGACTCCCCCTGAGTTTTGTAGCTACGGCGTGTATTTTATGAGATGTAGGGATGTACAGGCATTTTTTGTATAGCTGAGTACAGGGGTACTCAGGGAATGTATAGCACTGTGACATGTATTTTTTTATGTATATATATATGCACATGGATGCACCTTTTTGTGATGTTGTTTTAGTTGTACGCACGTGGATGCGCTTTATGATGTGTGATATGTTTGTATTGCACGTGGATGCAAGTAGTCTAGGATGGTTGGGCACGTGGATGCCCCTTGTGTATTTTATGTGTTTTTATGGTTTATGTACATGGATGCAAATGTGGATGCACTGCAATCTTTTTGGGTTTTTATATATTTTGATGAGATGCTATGCAGGATGGAGGTGTTACATGGTGTGATTGATATGCCAATCTAGGATGTTATTGGCCATTTGATCTGCGACACTATTGTAAGCTCTTGGGACATGTGTGAATGTGATGGATTCAAACTGTCGGCTGAGTTGTTTTGTACGCAGCAATTTTCTAAATAGGCAAGGATCACACACCTGGTAGCAGTTGTTGAGCTGGGAGACAAGTAGCTGGGAGTCCAGAAACACATGAAGGTGACATATGCCCATCTGGAGGGCAGCAGTCAGGAGACCGGTCACAGCATCATACTCCGCCTGGTTATTGGTAGCGGTGCCTATACATATTCCGTCAAGGTGAATCAGTTCATTGGAAGGGGAATATAAGACCCATGCTGCAGAAGCCAGGTTGGGAGACCAGCGGCTTGCGCCATTAGCGAAACCAGTGTAGCGAGGTGGAAGATGGTCCATCTGTGGGCATGCAAAAAATGATGAATGTAAGATTATGGTAAATAAGGTGAAAAACAAAAAAGAGATCAAACTGTACAATGCGGACCAATGAGGTCACGGTTTCAGTTATGGGTAAAAGCGTTTAAGATACAACCCATTACGGGGGTTGAGTAAAGGGTGGCCTTCAGAGTCGGCTAAAATGTATGACCCCTTGCCGAGGCAGGTCTGCACAATGTAAGGGCCTTGCCACATGGATTCAAACTTTCCTTTACCGGTTTTGTCGTGGGCTTGGTCATAGGTGAGGACGAGGTCCCCTTCGTGGAAAGTTCGAGGGTGGACATGTTTGTCATAACCGGCTTTGGAGCAGTTTTTGGCCGCTTCGATGTTCTGGAGAGTGGCACGACAATCTTCATATGCTTGTTCGAGGGATAGCAAATGTTGCTCAAGGGGGGAGGTATCGGGGAGGAGCTCAACGACGATATGCAAGGCGGGTATCTGACACTCGATGGGGAGGACAGACTCTACACCGTGAACGAGATGAAACGGGGTAAAACTAGTGGCGGTCTTGGTGGAGGTACGGTAAGCCCATAAGGCAGGGAAAAGCATATGGTGCCAATTGGACTTATGCCGGTCAACAGTGTGTTGGAGTATGGTTTTTAGGATTTTGTTAACAGCTTCTACTTGACCGTTCCCTTGAGGGTAGTAAGCAGAGGAAAATTGGTGTTCAAACTTGAGGAGGGTGGATAACTCGCACCACACGGAATCTTCAAAGTGTGATCCATGGTCTGAGACCAACTGTTTAGGGACCCCGAATCGAGTGATAACATGGTTAAAAAAGAAACGGGCAGCAGTGTCAGCGGTACAGTTGAAGGTGGGCATGGCTTTCGCCCATTTGGTGAAGTAATCAACGGCGACGACAATGTACTTATGGCCGTTCGCAGATGGGGGTCTACACTCCATGAAGTCGATGGCCCACTTACAAAAGGGACCAACAGTGATGACCGGGTGTAAAGGAGCAGGTGGTGTCCGGGCCTTAGGGGCAAAAAGTTGGCAGTTATGGCAATGCTTGACCGCAGTGATGCAGTCGGTGAAAAGTGTGGGCCAGAAGTATACGGCGCGGATGACCTTTCGGGCAGTGGCCATCCCTGAGAAATGGCCGCCGCAGGCACCGCTATGACAATCATTAAGGACATGCTCAGCTTCCTCATGTGTAAGGAAACGACGAAGAATTGTGTCGACCCCTCGCCGGTAAAGGAAATCTCCTAAGAGGAGGTAGCGAGAGGCCTGGTGACGGATACGACGACGTCCATTACGAGTGACTATGGGTCGGAACTTCTACGTGCGTAAGTATAACAAGATATCACCGTACCATGGGTCATCAGACGAGATAGTGAACAAGTGATTATCAAGTAACTCATCGGAGATAGGTGGGGCCGGGAGAAAGGAAGGGAGATCAGTGATGAGCTGGGCAGGCGCAAGGGCTTTAGTGCTCTTAGGTGTTCGAAATGTGAGGTCATATTCTTAGGGGATGATGACCCATTTAGCCACACGACCTTGCAGGAGCTACCAGTTTAGGAGATATACCATGGGGTTGGAGTCGGCGACGACTGTGGTATGACTAAGTAAAATGTAGTGTCGCAATTTTTGGACGGAAAAGACCACTGCTAGGGCTAGTCTCTCCTCATATGGGTAACGTAGGGGTGGGCCGGACAAGGTCTGGATAACGTAGTAAATGACATGCTCTTGGTGTGAGGTGTCTTCTTGAACCAAGACTCCGGACACAGCATGCTCGGAAGCTGAGACGTAGAGAATGAAATCCTGAGAAAAATCTGGAGGGGAGATCAAGGGGGCTTGTGTGAGAGCTTTCTTGAGGGCTTCGAATGCAGCTTCTGCTTGCTCGCCCCAGACAAAGGGGATATGGGTACGGAGTAGGTGCAAGAAACCGTGAACGGTTGTGGCGTAATCGGGAATGAAGCGTCGAAGGAAATTGGATCGCCCTTGCAAGATTTGGAGTTGCCGGAGCGTTCGAGGAGAGGGAAGGTCTAAGATGGCTTGGAATTTCAGGGGATCAATAGTAATTCCTTTCTGGGAAACAATCAAACCCAACAATCGGCCTGCTGAAACGCAAAAGACACACTTGTGTGGGTTCAAGTGGATCTGATATTTGCGACAACGCAGAAAAACTTGCCGAAGGTCGTTAAGGTGGTCTGATCGTTTCCGGGAACGATCTGTAAGGTCATTAAGGTAGACGAGCAGGATGTGGACCAAATCATGAAAGCAATAGGTCATGGCCCGCTGGAATGTGGCACCAGCATTTTTTAGGCCAAAAGGCATGACGCGATAGGCAAAGGTGCCCCATGGGGTAGTAAAGGCAGTTTTGTACTGGTCTTCCTTTCGGATTTGGATCTGATTGTATCCAGAAAAACTGTCCATGAACGAGAGGACTTCATGCCCCGCACACGCATCGATGAGCTGGTCAATAAATGGCGTGGGGAAATTGTCTTTGGGACAGGCGCGGTTTAAATCTCGGAAGTCAGTGCATACTCTAATGGTGCCTTGTTTTTTGTTAACGGGAACAGGGTTTGAAACCCAGGTGGTATAGGCAATAGGATAAATGAATCTTGCCTTGCGAAGTTTCTCAATCTCTGTTTTGACAACTGGGAGTTTTGAGGGATGAATGGGACGTTGTTTCTGACGAACGGGGGGAACGTCAGGCCATGTGTCAATGTGGTGCTCTATAATGGCAGGGTCAAGACCGGGCATTTCGGTGTAGGACCAGGAAAAGACATCACGGAATTCTCTGAAGAGTTTGTTGTATTCCTCAATCTCTTGCTCACTGCAAGAGGCTCCTAAAGTGATGAGTTCGGGGGAGCTTTCTGGGGCAGCGATATCAATTTGGATGACAGGTGAGATGTTGGCCATATTACCCTCCTCGAAGGTGTCAGGAGCAGGAATAGGGTCCTTGAACCAGTCGACCTTGGGGGGAAGGAAGTCTTTGGATTCAACTGCAAATTGGGTAGCAGTGTTAGAAGAGGATTCATCTGGGAGAAAGTAGGAACGATGGTGCATGTCATCCCAGGGATACTCCGGGGCAGTGAGAGCCTCGAGGTTCTCCTCATCAGTGCGGAAAGTTTGTGTCATCAAATCGGTTGACGAGGGAGTAGCAGCGGAAGAGATCATATAAATGGTATTAACCTCTCCGGAAGGGGGAGAATGTGGGGGGTGGATCTCCTCAATGGTGGGTGGTGCGGTCTCAAGATCCAGATTGTTCATCTCAAAGAGAGTTGCTCTGTAATCGGGGAGATTGGGACAGTGATTTGTGTAATGCCCGTAAATACCGCATATGGCACAGGGGTGGTTAGTGCGCAGGGATTTGTCGCGAGGCTTGGGGGTTGGATCAAGGTGGAAAACCAGGATAGTGGGGTCGTCGTCAAGCAGTTCCATGTGTTCCTGTAATGCCGGTAACTGAGGACATTGGTGAATCGCATGGCCCATCTCATCGCACAGCGAGCATTTGGGAGGAGCACGAAACACAGGGGGTTTTTTACTGTCTTGGGAGGTGGGACAGCAGAGTAAGGTTGGGGGCCTCTGCCCCCAGTTGGTTTGGTAACAGGAGGGGGGGGTTCGTGGAGGAATACGGGGTAGCGACACCGAGAGGTGGTTGACTAGTAGTGACAATGGGTTGCACCGGTTGCAGGATGACATCTGGTGTCGGTGGGGGAACGGGAGGCGAAAGATACCAAATGGGTAATCCTAAGGTTAAACCAGGGAGGTTGAGGGTAGCCATGACCGGGGCGCTAACTACTCCTGATGGAGGGAAGAGGAAAGGAATGGTATGGATGGGGGTAGCACCAATGTGGCTAGGTACCAAAGGGGGTTTAGGAAACAAGGGCGGTTGATTAGTAGGAGTTCACATATTATGGGACAGGGTACACAGGTCAGACACGTCAGTGGCGGGTGACGGGGGTGGAATAGATTGGAAGGTCGAGGTCATGGGCGCATCTGAGTAAACTCCGGGCCCCATAGAGGAAACAACTGAAGTGGTGGTATCTGAAACAGGTTGCTCAACCATGGGGAGAACATTTTCGGGTGCCGTGGGGGCATTGGGATCATAGTAGGTGAGTTGGTCGACCTTGACCACGCGTCCCTTGTGGGGGAACATCATGGTACAAAAAACGGAAGAAGCAACCGCCCGTATGGTGTACATGTAGCTGCGGCCAAGTAAAAGGTTATAATCAAGCTATGCATTGATAACCTCGATGTCAATGAGGACGGTTTTGACAGCCAGCTGGACGGGGACGTTAGTAAATAGGCCTTGTGGTTGAGCCGAACGGTCGTCGTAGGCTCGCAACGCAGTAGTGGACGGCTGGAGAGGGGGGGATCCCAATTTCTGCCAGATGAGGGTGGACATGACACATGTAGAGGCACCTTCATCAATAATGCATCAATGGATGACAAAATTCCGAACGGAAACACAAACTTGGAACGCTAAAGTGGAAGGCATGCGGGGTTCGGATTGGTCCAAATCAAATGCCATTAAACTCGAATCATTTGGATCGATGGCCCCAATGGCTGAGAGTAAAGTCTTGCGCTACGAAGGGCAGTTTTTTAAGACTTCTAACGCAGACATGGCTGCGGGGGATTGGGCTAAGTCATCGACAATGTTGTAGTTGGATGTAGCCCGCGCATTGGGGTTATTGTTGATACGGTGAAGCGGGAAATGAGGTGCTTTGGGAACGCCATCTAGTGGAGGTGGAGGTATACGTAACGCCTGATCAGTGGGATGAGCATTAGTGGGTTTATCGGTGGGAGGGGCTTCAGGGGTGGTGCCATATTGGGTCCGCCGGGTGTGGAGGTTGACCTCATCGGAGGACATCATCAACAAGTGGTGGGTACCTGAGTCATGCATGGGTTGATCAGGAGCAGCGTAAGTGATTTGTTGTTGGGTTGGTGCGTTGGCTTGAGGGGGAGCCAATGGTTGAATGTTTACTACCCCTTGGTTTGGTAAGGGGTTTTGCAACACCAAAGGTGGCTGCTAAGGTTGTGGGGGGTTGGGTGGTGCTTGAGGAGCCGCCTGCCCTTGGCGGTGGGAATCTTCAGCCCAAAGTTTCCGAACTCGCTCCATGTGTGGGAAAAAATGTGTGTAGTGGCCATAGACCCCGCAAATAGAACAAGAATGGTTTGTTCGCAAATTGGGGTTTTTAGCCTGCTTGGGTGGGCGATCAGGGTTTTGGTTAGCAGGGGCCACATTATTATTATCAGGGGGATTAGGGGGTTGACCATCTTGGTCTGCAGGTTGGTTATTCCCATGATTTCGGCCCCTGCCACGGTTTTGTTGGCCCTGGTTGCGTTGGTTGGTCTGGTTTTGTTGCGGGTTTTGTTGAGCGTAAACTTGCCCTTGGGTAGCAGGTGGATTCTGAGGTTGCGCAGGTGCTGGAGCAGGTTGCGGTGGGTGATATGTAGGTGGAGGCTGCGCAGGGGCAGCAACTTGAGGGGGTTGCTGATAGGGATGCGGAACGGGTTGGGCTACCTGTGGTGGGTAATAAGCGGGTTGGGCTTGTGAAGGCGCAGGAGCTGGTGCAGCCTGCTGGTGGTAGTAGGGCTAAGGTGCGACCAGGGGGGCGTAAGCGGGAGTCGCATGACCGAAACACTACGGTGGACATGAGGGTCCATGAGAATCGTGGTGTGCGATGGGAGCATATGAGTTGGTTATGCCAGACTGGGAGGTATCCTGCGAAAGGTCAAGGCCAGGGGTAGGACGTGCTATGGAAAATGGTTGAGGATGCGAAGAGACACGGCCAATGATGCCGTCGGCAACGTGGGATGCCCCCGACGCATCGTGTTGGGAGGACTTGCCACGAGGGGCGTCAGGTATAATGGTATAGAGATAACCCGACTGGGTGTAAATGAGGTCGAATTGTTGTTCCTTAAGGATGGCCTCTTCTTCAGACTGTGATCTTTCGGATTCCACATCCTTAGCAATGATAGGGAGAAGGGATTTGAGGAACCAATCTAGGAAGATACGGTCGTCTAATTTGATCTTGCATAAGCTACGGCGTCGACGCCACTCATGAATGTGGTCCATGATGTGGGTAGCTGTGTTTTGTCTGCATGATAGGAGGATCTCAACGCCCGCATCATAGCGGACAGGTAACTGGAAGAACTGCAGGAAGGTTGATGCAAGGGAAGCAAAGGTGGCATGGGTTGCATGGGGTTGCTCAATATACCACTTGGCTGTAGAGCCAGTGAAGGTGCGCTGTAAGAGACGGAGGCAGATAGAGTCGTCCACTATGGAGTTGGAGGAACACCATAGATGGAAGGACATAATGTGGTTTTGTGGGTCCTCACCTGCCTTGCCCGCGAACTTGGGGATGTCAGAGGGGAGCTTGGTGGGCATGTGAGGCCACGCAGGGTCATGTTGGATAGGGTCGTTGGTTAATCTGGCTAGGTCAGGTAGGTTGAGGCTAGCCATGAATGGAAAACTGGAAGAAGGATGTGACACAGGAGTGGGTGGGACCAAGTTGAGGCCAATGCCCCCAAGTGGAGGAATAGTGTTAGGGAGGTTGCCCCCAAGTGGGGGAACTAAGGTAATGTGGGATGGTCTTGCACCACCCTGGGTAGTGTGAGCCAATGATGGAGTGGGAATAGGTATTCCTGCTGTGGGAATAGGTACTGTGAGGGGAACGGTAGATGGGGGCCCCATGGAGGGCATACCCAAAGCAGGTGTGGTAGCTGGTGTAGTGGTGGATGTGCCACCAACGATCTATACCAAGACGGGAGTGGAAGTCATGCCAGCCATGGGGCTAGTAGGGGCAGTGTAAATGGGGTTCTCAGACTCTGGTTCAGAATCGGAGGTAAAATAAGGGGTGTCACTATCAGGTGACGGAGTCCGATGACGCTGACGAGTGGAGTCAAGTGACAAGGCTCGAGATCTATGATAAGTGGTATCAAGTGAAGATGATCTGTGTCGATGACGGGTGGTGTCAAGTGAACCGTGCTGTGGGGGTTCGCCCCTGAGGCGCCGAGAATGTCTCAGAGACTCAATGGTGACAGATGGTGTTAAATCTCTGTGGGTTGAGGTGGGTGAAAAACAACTCAAAAATCCTAATGCAACCGAGTGTGCAGAAGGAGAGCTCGAAAAATAGGGCACTCAGGCCAACAACCAACTCAAAACACCCAATGTAACAACTATGCTACAATAGGTGGAGTGTCAACAGAAATGGTCAGAATACCAACCAGCAGCAGGTTTCCTAAAAATAAAAAACGGTGGACTCACTAGACCAAAAGGAGGTAAGGGAGCATGCAAACATCTAATTAAAAGTATTCTGACTCAACTAGACATATCCTCTGTAAGGTGATGAAATCCAAGTCAGACAATATGAATAGGAAAGCCAAGTGGCTAAGATATCCCCCTACCGGGAGGGACACCGAGAAGTCAATCCTAGAAGAATGGCAACTAAGATACCCCGTTCATGACACGTCCAGAAAGGTGAATTTTCCATTTGGTCCTTTTACCGCAATACTCCTATACAGGGATATCCCGAGAACTACAAAAGGTAGCCCTTCAGTTACTGAATGGAGTGCGGTATTCCACTCAGGCCTCCGGAACCAATCTCGCGACTTCAACCCTCCTAAGGGAGAGGCCCTCTGGTAAACTGGTGGTGACCGTGCCAAAAAGTACTAGGGGATTTTGGTTCCCTAATTGGACAACAGCTATGTCTCAAGTGTAAGTAACCGAGGGGTGTTATTGGAAGCCTATCCCCCCGATCCTACCTAACTACAAAGATTCTTTTGTGTTCCCCAAGTGGAGTTAGAATGTTGGTTGAGTTAAGTAGATTTTTAAGTCTCACTTGAATTAGGTGACAGAGTGTGTGCTCATGAGGTGATGAACCCGAAATAGAAGTGCCACACAAAGAGGCAACCTTCTAATAATATTGAATCCACAACTTTAACATGCAAAATTTTCTGAATTAAAATGTTGAAATTTCAAAACAGATTATGTAAAATGGAACAGAAATGATGTTGCAGAAAAGGCTGTAAGGAAGTAGGGCTACAGGTGGAGCAGATGACTGTGCAGATGCAGAAAATATTGCAGCAAAGGGGCTGGGTTCAAAAACAGTAAAATATGCAGAAAGCAGACCGCGGGTTTGAGGTAAAAGCGAGCGGTTGGACCGCGGGTTTGAAAGAAACAGGCGTGGACAGGTCGCGGTTTTCTGGCTGACAGAAGCGGTCTGATCGCAGGGAAGGGGCTGAAAGTCACGGTCGGGTCACAGCGAGGGGGCTGAAAGCCGCGTTCGGGTCGCAGCAAATTTGCGGAAAGTCGCGGTCGGGTCGCAGCGAGGGGGATGGAAGCCGCGTTCGGGTCGCAGAAAATGGGCGGAAAGTTGCGGTCGAGACGCAGGAAAATGGCCGACAGGCGCAGCCAGATCGCAGGTAACAAACTTGAATCCACCGGCAGGGCGCCGGAGACGGTCTGATAGCCGCGGTCAGGTCGCAGGTAAAGGCTTGAAAGACGCGGTCGGGACGCGACTGCAGAAGGAAAAAATGCGGTTTATGGAGGCTGAAAGGGACAGCCGAAAGGAAAAAGCTAAATAATTGTTTAAACTGAAAACAGAGATTCAAAAGAAAACCAGCGGAGTCGCCAAAACTGTAGCTAGGGTTTTACCCCTAGCTTGTGCGAATGAGCACCTACTAAGGAGAAGTGACTCCTTAGTAGCAGTTTAGTAAAATGTAAATAAAAATGCTAAACAGAAAAACGAACTACTCTAAATATATGCATGAAACAAAGCAACAAAATGTAAAGAATGGTTTTTATATTGATATTACCTCCAGTGTGAAGGTTGGTGAAGCTCTTTGCAGTGATGCAAGATGGTTGCTCCAAGCTCCAGCCTGCTCCTTCTCCTTCTCCGATGGTGGAAATGGGCCAAAAGGGGCTCTCAATGGTGAAAGTAGCTCAAGGGTGAGCTAGGGCTTCCAGAGCTGTTTTGGCAGAGTAAGGATGCTTATGATTATGGATGTGAAATAAGGGGTCTCCATCACTTATTTATAGTTTTTTAGTGGTGGAGTGCTGGCCCATGGTTTTGGAAACCATATGGTTTAGGGAAGCTGTTTAGGGTTTTTTTCCTCATTTTCCTCATTATTTTATATTTTCTCTTCCCTTTTGGGGATTTTTTCTATTTTAGAGGAATTTTGGATATTTTTGGAGGAAAAAATGGGCTTTTTGGCCTTTTGGAGGCTTTTTAGATGGTTTTATGGCCTTTTGGAGACCTTTTTAGTGGGATTTTCAGGGTTTTTAAGGGAAATATGGTAGGAAAATGGACAAATGAGCCATGTAGTGGGGTAGATGAGGTAGTGAACACTTTTTGGGTGTTAACATGCATATATCTATGAACCATTGCTGTGTTTTTAGCTAGACCAAGATTAGCTCCCTCAAAGGAGTATCCATGAAGATGAGAGGATGTGAGGGATGCAACTAGTAGGTATAGGACACCATTAGGTGTGTGAATTTTATGCACAACCTGCAATGTTTAAAACTGTGGTTAAAGAGTTGTCTTTGTCGTGAGTGTAATTGCATGAAATTGCATGAAATATTGATACCCCTATTGTCAACAACCAATTGATAAAATCCATGAGAGTAAAGGGAGGGTCTGCATAAATTAAATTATTGTCAAAAGCTTGTGAAATCTCATTTTTCCTTAACCAGCCTAGATCCAAATCCTAGGCTCTATCAAGCGCCGAGAGGAATCCAATATCCCGAGGTGCAAACCTCCTTGAGTGCAATACCTGAGAAGAGGTTTGTACCTCGGGAGATTGGATCCCTGTCGGCGCTTGATAGAGCCTAGGATTTGGATCTAGTCTGGGTTTAGTCGTGGGTGGTGACACAAAACTCGAGTTTGATCAACATTATAAGGAACCGGTTAACTTGAAAACATAGATAGAATTATGAGGATTATCTCAAGATAAGTCATAAGTATTAAGGATTGAATAAATTGTTAAACTGGAAAATAGAGACAATAATTTTGTAAGGATTAAATAAATAAATGATAAATAGACACGTGCAAGTCCAATCTCCTTAGGTGCGAACCTCCTTGAGTGCAATACCTAAGAAGAGGTTTGCACCTCGGGAGATTGGATCCCTCTCGGTGCTTGATAGAGCCTAGAATTAAGGATCATTTGCATACTCAACAGTGAAATGTGTAATTAAGTTTTGTCATTAGAAGGATCAAATACACTCAGGAATTAGAGGGATTCGCCTACCAATCATTCTCAGGAGTGAAATGTGTAATTAATTTTTTTCAATGTTTGTGTAGGAATTAGAGGGATCAAATCCACTCAAGAATTAGAGGGATTTTCCTACCAATCATTCTCAAGAATGAAATGTGCAATTAATTTTTTCAATTTCTGTGTAGGAATTAGAGAGATTCGCCTACTACTGTAATGTGTGTAATTTGAAATAATACATTTTTTGAAAATTTATAATTTTTTTAGGAGTAATTTATTTTTTATTTTCTTTATTTTTAATTGAAATTTGGTTAAAACTTTAACAAATATCCTTGAATGCAATTATGATTCATTGAGATAGATAAAATTAATGAGATAAATTTTTGAGTAACTGTAGTATAAAATATAAGATATGAGAATGCATTATTGTACTGATCTCATCTTATTAATATTGCAATCATACTCTACTATCCCATGGATGGTAGGTTGAAAGAGGGAGTGGCTTGTAGGATGTGATTTGGGTTCATTCAAGAACATCAATACATGTTGGCCTTCCATGTATATGTCTTCTAATTATGAAGTGCAATGAGATTTTCTGTATGTGTACAACTGAGATACTATAGAATTAGAATTTGATAAGTAAAAATAATTATTAACCTTAATTATGATTCATTGAGAGATATGAAATTAATAAGATAATTTTTTATGAGTTTCCCTAAGGAAAGACATAATGAGCTCATCTTCGTCTTACTAACAATTAATTAACTCCGAGTCACATACTCCGAACAATTCTGCATGTGTTTTCAAAGGTGGCCAGTACTGGAACTTGAATAGTCTGTATGTTGGAAGTTCTCTGTTGATGAAAAATTGTGCAAACCCACACTCGCCTTCCCCACAAGTCTTAAATATTAGGGTATTTAAATCTCAAAGCGCCTTCCATGTATTGGCTAGCTTTCCTTTTTCTAGTTTGATATTGCAAGCCAAGCTTATTAATGAGAGCTGGTCAACATTTCTCCAAATTATATTTCCAATGCAAAGGCTTATTTCAGAATCGTTTGCATCACTTTGTTATCTTTAGGTGAAAATAATTGAATTGACATTTCTTCCAGTTTGTATTTTCTGGCTATTACTTTCTCTGAAGAGAGTATTAACTATTAAGAGAGTTTCATTGGGTTCCAGGCTTCCTCCCAGGATTTCCTAGCTAGTTGTCTGTCTATTGAGTATTAACTATTAGGAGAGTTTCATCAGCTGGTTCCAGGTTTCCTCCTAGGATTGCCCAGCTAGGCCCTTTCAGCCCTATATATTGTTGTAAGAGTATCATATGGCGGTATATTGGCTAGCTTCCTCCACCAGTGTGGTGGTATCCTCACATTATGCTGGTCTCAAGGCTGCTTTTAGCTTATAGTTGTTTCTTACCACTACCGATATACTTTTGAGTCCCATTAACGTATCTCCTGAGTCATTTTCGGTGATGAATAATACTATCTTATCTTATTTCCATTGGTAGAGTTTCCAAATAAGTAACTCTTACTTCTCTTGAATTATATATTTGTTGGACATAATTTACATTTTTATTATTTTAACAATTTCCATTTGTATAAATTAATAAAATTCTTATCTTATTTCAAGATGCAACCTTAAACTTCCTTAAGAAGTTACTTTTTCTTTTCTATTGAATTATATATTAGTTGATTTTTTCTTGAATTATATATTTGTTGGGCATGATTTACATTTTTTTATTAGTTTAATAATGTCCATTTGTATAAATTAATAAAATTCTTATCTTATTTCAAGATGCAGCCTTAAACTTCCCTAAGAAGTTACTTTTGCTTTTCTCTTGAATTATATATTAGCTGCTTTTCTCATGAATTATATATTTGTTAGGCATGATTTACATTTTTTTATTAGTTTGACCATTTCCATGCTTATGTTTTTCACAAAAATATATTCAAGTTAAGATATTATAATTTAAAAAAGGACTAGAATGGTTGAAGGCAAGTTTCTCATGTGGTTGAAGGCAAGTTAAGAGTAACCGTCTATGATTTTATTCTGCAAACATGAACATTAAATTAGTGCATCATTTTTTGTTGTTAACCGAAAAGGGGATCTTCCACAGACTTATCTTTCCAATTTTACAAGTGCCATTGAGCTGTCAATTTAAGCAGATTATTATGGTCGTGAAATTGCAGCATATGATGTCCAAACAACCCGTTGAGACGTGTATGGCCAGGTCTTTTTCTAAGAGGTGTGTCTATAGAGGCACATATCTTGCATTGAATTTTATCTTAATGTTCTAGATACAAGTAGAATGAAATATTAGGTGCGTTTCTTGTTAGTCCTGCACTAATTTGATAAATGGTGAGCATGACATGTAATTAATGGCAATATTGATTGACAGGGTAAAGGATACAGTCATGTTGATTTATGATGGCTTGCATTATGATGCTTTAGCTATATGGTACTACAACTAAACCATTTGTTTAAGTAGCACTTTTTGGTTTGTTATTTTAAAGTTTAAAGTACTTGATTTTCAGAATTTGTTTCTTGTTGAAAGATGCGCTAGTGAACCTAGTAGCATTATATTCATAGGTTCTGATTAAATTTTCTTCCTAGGCTATTTTGATTTTATATGGTAATGCTTTTAAGTTTTGATTACCGATGTCACCTTTTGTGATTCGATAAATGATATAACTGGTAACGCTTTTTGCTTGCAGATGTCACCTTTTGATGGTGCCCCTGATGTAGTTGACCAAACAATTTTTCCTATTAACAGAGATGGTAGAAGTGGTCTAGCTGAAGCACTGGCTGAGAGTCTCGTTCAAGAAAACCTCGTTGGGAGGCCTTTCTTTCTTTCCATGCTTTTCTTTCCCGAATTTTTGTAAGATCTAATAAGAAATGTTGGCCTGCATCGTTCTTTGTAGTTTATATGCTTTTCATTTAGCTCACATGAGAGATAATTTAAAGTTTGTATGCTTTTCATATTTTTACATTAGTTACTTCAATATTATAAACGTTACATGACGTTATAAGATCTCTCCCATAATATTCACTATCACTATTATTTTTTGTCGACATGTTACAAATGTTACATCACAGTACAAGATCTCTTCCATAATATTCACTATCACTATTATTTTTTGCCGACATGTTACAAATGTTACTAACGTTACATCACGTTACAAGATCTCTCCCATAATATTCACTATCACTATTATTTTTTTTCGACATGTTATAAATGTTACCAACGTTACATCACGTTACAAGATCTCCCCCATACTGGGCTGTAGAGCGCCTCTCGGCGCAACAAGACACATAACATTTTGAAAAAAAAGACGGTAGTCACCTCGATTGTAAGAAGATAAGCCACCACCATTTGTGTGGAGAATTCATTGAAGAATTCACAACCACTTTGATAGTCACCCAATTGTCAAATTTTCATAAAGAAAGCAACCCGCCTGAGCATGATTTTCATATTACGAAGATTCAACCATCGATTAATGATTTTCATATTATGAAGATTCAACCACCGATTAACCACGACATTGAGATTAAAGGTTTTTTGTTTAAATTCTGTCAAGAATAATTTTATGGCTATAGAATAATCCTCTCTTCAGAAGATTTGGTGAAGATTCCAAACATCAAAACTGTAACTAAAAAATAATTCTTCATTCTAAGGATACATAAAAGCATA
Organism: Pseudotsuga menziesii; assembly: GCA_001517045.1. Taxonomy (NCBI): domain Eukaryota; kingdom Viridiplantae; phylum Streptophyta; class Pinopsida; order Pinales; family Pinaceae; genus Pseudotsuga; species Pseudotsuga menziesii. The sequence goes on along the minus strand of LPNX010976312.1, from coordinate 38,285 downwards.
GAAAAAGAGGGAGTAATTATATTAGTTCCATTTCATTATCCTTTTTTATTAATAATAGAGAATTTTATTTAATTACTGCAAGCATGCTAAGATGATATTCAATTTATGAGAGAAATGATGAAGATGATTATAGACAGACACATGCTATGATTATGTATGTACAAATCTAGGATTAACTCAAATAGTGAATGAGCCTCATCGGAAACAAAAACACAATTTAAATATTGTTGTCTTATTAGAATCGTTAATTCAAGTATGAATGAATGTCTTCCATTTATAACAATGGAAGAAGCCCGTCATTAGCTAAGAATAGTGTTAGAATTGATAAATATGTAATAACATATAACAATTATAGATTACTAATTACATCACAACTTTAGAATACTCATCACAATAATTTTCATATACCCAACGGGTCTACTTCACTACTATTATATATACTAGAGGTATGGAAAATCATATCCCACAATACATGTGCGATAAATATTTTTCCACCTCTCTTATATAAAGAATGGTAATAGGTGAATTTTACTCCATGATGTATGTGGGATAGCTTATTTTTCATAAGATAGAGAGTTATGAAGAGTATTATACCTTCATTTATAGTTAGGACACATTATGTTTACAAAATGTCTTAGCTAGGCTTGTACAATAATAAATGAGACCGCAAGACATCATTACATGTTCTAACATTCCCCCTTAATAATGACTAGAGGGTAGAATACAAGTGATGTAAAATCTCATTACATTAACATTCCCCCTTCATGACAACTCGCATTCCCAATAAGTTGTGATGATGCACAAAATTCACCTCTATCATGGATTTGGTGAAGATATATGTCGCTTGTTGTTCTAGGGATACTCTAGACAAACAACACCATTCGCAACAAGATCTCATATGTATGAGTATCAAGGTCAATGTGTTTGGTCTTGGGCTTATACACTATATTACAAGCAATTGAATTGCACTCTAATTGTCACATATTAACTCAATAGGAGAATTTTAAACTAGTCCATGCTTAGTAAGAACATGTCATATCTACACTGCTTCTTTATTTTCCCTATATGTTGCTTCATAAGAAGAAAAAGAAAGCATTATCAACTTCTTATTGGACCATGAAATTGGACTTGAAGTAAGATGAAATATGTACCCTACAATAGACCTTCTATCTATATTATCTCCTACCCAATCCTAATATATATAACCTAAAAGTGAAAGTAAATCCATGCTAGGATAAAAAAAGAAAAATATAAAGTCCCTTGAAGATATATGAGAATTATCTTGGCTACTTTCCAATGGTTGTCATGAGGATTTTGAATAAGCCTAGATACCATGCTAGCAACAAAAGAGAGATCAGGTCTACTATGTGTCACAATAAATAGTTAATTTTAGTCTAGATTGAAATAGTTTTGATGAAATATTACAATCGCCCATATAAAACCATGCTGGAAAATAAAAAACATACTTAGGCTTAAAAAGGAATATCCCATCAGCCATTTGTCAGACTTTAAGACCCAAAAACTAATGCAATAGGCCTAAATATGTCATTTCAAATTGTTGGAATGGATTATGAATTTTGGTGCATTGAAACATATGACTGGTACTAGTTGTTTATTTTCATCTTATGACACTAAAAGGAACACAACACGGAAATTTTCAGTTAGTGATGGTAAAAAAATTTCAATCGTAGGTTCTGGTGATATTAAAGTTTCTAATGGTACATGTTAGATTTTTAACATTAAGCTAGCATTATTAGGATCTTTAACTAAGAGAATAACAGGCACAGCAATCAAACACAAGAAACAATGGACACAGTGTTTTTCCTCGAGGAAACCATAAATGGAGAAAACCCCGCAACTTCCTCAGAGATAGAATCAGAACCAAATAGCAAAGCCCAAAAAGAGTAAGATGATCTCCTGACAGCAGTAACCTCTTTCTTCCTGGCCCTAGTGTTTTCTTCTTCCTCAGCTATGCGCTACAACTGAGTGTGAGTGAGTGTGTGTTAAATAGAGAGGCTAGCTCTCTATTTATACTAATTCTTGACTTGACTAAACCCTACTAGGGCCGACTTCACTAGGTGATTCTACTTCACTAGGTGAGTCTAACAACCCTAGTGCCCCGGAACAGTGGGGACTTTAACCCTTGAACAATAGGAGGGTTACCCACAATGACTTGACATGACTTGTTTACATTATAAAACCTCCCGATCGGAACATCAGGGCATGATATGACTCAATTACATTACAGACACATCCCAGAATAAACATTGGGGTACAAGTCATAAGATATATAAGTGAATACATTCCGAAGTTACAAATACATCAACACTCCCTCTTAACTAGGAAGGTATTCTTTTGACACAATTTTCAGCATTGGTCTTCTTCTCTATATCGACTGGATCATCTCCTTATCTTCATCTTCAAGTTATATTCATCTTCAAGTCTTCTTTGTCTTGAATTCTTATTCATCTTCAAGTCTTGTTCATCTTCAAGTCATCTTCTAAGTCATCTTCATCATGACTACTAGATCATCACTGCTGGATCATCATCACTTGATCTAGATCATCATCAAGTTTGGATCATCATCAAATCTGGATCATCACTTGATCTGGATCATCATCAAGTCTAGATCATCATCACATCTGGATCATCACTTGATCTGGATCATCATCAAGTCTGGATCATCATCATCGGTGCTATCTCTCGATTCTTCTCGTCACAAAAATTTCTATAGAGCCATCCCTTTTTCATGCTGGTAGTAGGCCTACCCTTCATGTAGGTATTCAGCACTTATATCTAACCCTAAGTTAGAATGGCCTGCCCAGCTCTTACATCTGAACTCATCTTGTCAGAAAGGCACGCCCAGCACTCACATCTGACCTCATCTTGTCAGAAAGGCCCAGCAGTCACATCTAACCATGTGTACACACATCACGCCAGAATGGATCGGCACTTATATCCAACCATGTGCGAACACACCGCATCGAAAAGGCTCAGCACTCACATCCGACCATGTTCAAAAACACCGCATTGGAAGGGTTCTACACTTACATTCAACCATGTTCGAAAACAACGCATTGAAAAGGCTTCGCACTTACATTCAACCATGTTCGAAAACACTGCATCAAAAGGGCTCTCAGTCCCAGACTGAGGATTCTTGGTAACTGACTAGGTGCATCCATTGTCCCAAAGAATGGCATCAACCCTTATATCTGATCAAGTGGGAACACATCTCTCAATCACATCAGAATGGACATGCACTCACATCTGATCATGTAAGACTACATCCCATAGTCATATCAGAATGGCACCCATTCCCATACTGAGTATTCCCGGTAACTGACTAGGTGCCTCCATTCTCCCAGAGAATGGCAACTCAGCACCAAGCTGAGTATTCCTGGTAACTGACCAGGTGCCTCCATTCCAAGAATGGCATTCAACACTTATATCTAATCATGTAGGAACCAATCCTACAGTCACATCAGAATGGCTCAGCACTCAAATCTAACATGGAAGGAACCAATCCTCTCACCATGAGAGAATGGATCAGCCCTTACATCTAACCATGGAAGGAACCTAATCCTCTCACCATGTCAGAATAGCTCTAGGTCTCATCATTTCCCTTTGGAGGGAACCTCGATCTGGAGAACACCAAGCTTCTCCCTGAAGTACTCAAACTTCACTCTAGCCAATGGCTTCGTCAACACATTAGCTATCTGTTCATCCATCGCAACATACTGGAGCTTCACTGCTCCTCTCTGCACCATATACCTGATATAGTGATACTTGATCTCGATATGCTTCGACTTGTCATGGAACACTGGGTTCTCTAACAACTTCACGCAACTCTGGTTGTTTCAATATATACAAGTAGCATCCAATTGGAGATCAAATAAATCAGATAGTAGCTTCCTTATCCATACTGCCTCACAACTAGCTGAACAAGCTGTGACATACTCTGCTTCAGCTGTACTCAGTGCCACACAGGATTTCTTCCTACTAAACCAAGAGATCACATCTGATCCGATACTGAAGCAGCATCCTGAAGTGCTCTTCCTATCGATGCCACTGCCTTTCCAATCTGAATCAACATAACCCTCTAGGTTAATCTTCTGATTTGCCTTGTACTTGAGCCCATAGTCAACTATACCCTTCAGGTACCTCAGAATATGCTTTGTAGCAATCAAGTGAACATGTCTCGGATATGTCAGGAACTGGCTTAAGGTGTTCACAGCAAAGCAAATATCTGGTCTCATGTTTGTTAGGTACATCAAGGACCTAATCATCTGACGATACATCGTAGCATCAACTGCTTCTGATGAAGCATCACTCAATAGCTTCAGGTTCGATGCCATAGGTGTGGTTATGGCCTTGCAATCCATCATCCTGAATCTCTTCAGGATCTCTACTGCATACTTCCCTTCTCCAAGGAAGATTCCATCCGCATTCTGCCACACCTCCATGCCTAAGAAATAGTGCATCATACCCAAGTCTTTCATTTCAAACTTGGCAGCAAGTTTCCTCTCGGTATCAGCAATCAACCCATCAATACCTGTTACAAACAGATCATCCACATACAGTAGGAGTATCACTGGGTTGCCATCTTCAACCTTATAGTAAAGGTTGGAATCTGCTTTACTCTTGGTAAAGCCCAAACTGGATAGGAAACCATCAATTCTGTCGTACCATGTCTTGGGTGCCTATTTCAAACCGTACAGGGCTTTCTTCAATCTACACACATGAGATTTCCTTTCATGTGTTTCAAAACTGAGTGGCTGCTCCACATATACTTCTTCTTCCACTACACCATTCAAGAAAGTAGTCTTGACATCCATTTGGTGTATCTTCCATTTCATCACTGCAGTCAGAGCAAGTACTGATATGATGGAAGTGTATCTTCCTACATGTGTAAATGTTTCTTCATAATCTATTCCTTCTTTCTAGGAGAAACCATGAGCCACGAATCTTGCTTTTATATTTCTCTATGCTGCCATCTGCAGCATGTTTGATCTTGTAGATCCATTTGGAAGTTATAATGGACTTTCCTTCTGGTCTTGGGACAACATCCCAAACATCATTCTTCATGATCGATTGATACTCTTCGATCACAGCATCCTTCCATTCTTTCCATTTTGTCACTTCTTCATAGTTGGAAGGTTCTTTATCAATAATGTCACATAGCAGGGCTACATAACTGGAGCAAGACCTAGCTCTCTTTCTTCCTCTAGGTGTTTCTTCTAAAGCTCCATATCTTTCTACACCTTGTATAATTTCATGTACCCAAGCAGGTTTCCTCTTATGAGGATTCTTCTCTTGAGGTGGATCTACAGGTTCTTGAGGTTCTTCTAATTCTCGATCTTCTTCTTGAATTTCTTTGTTCATGGTTGTATCATGAATTATGGGTGCTCTTGTTTCTTCAGGTTCTTCAACCGGTCTCTTCCTGGATTTGATGTTGGCTGAACCTTCGTCAAATGTTACATCTCTTCTAATATCAATCTTCTTCCCTTTCGCACATCCTTTGCATACACCTTCATGTTTTGTCTGCATTTCTGGGAGACCTTCAACAGCTTTGCTTGCAAGTGGTGGTGCTATGTAATGCACATGTGCAAGCCTTCTATGCCAAATCTCATTTGGTTCTACCGAATCATGAACCAAATCTTGTTCTAAATGGCCCTTCAATTTGTATAAGCCTCGTTCTTGTTCCCCAATCACTACTACATCATCAATAGTCTTTCCTTTTGGCCACATGATGGCTTGACCATCTATAAATGCAACCCTCATTCCTTTTGCATCTAATGCAGATATGGAGAGGAGATTATTCTTTAGTCCTGGAACAAACAATACTTCCTTCATTGTCATATAATTTCCAGAGTCTATCTTATAGGAGGATTCCCCACTACCTTTTATTGGATATTGGTATTCATCTCCAAGTTTCACCTTGTGAGGTGATTCATGTTCAGATAATTTCACAAAGGATTCCTTCAATCCTGTCATATGTTTGGAAGCACCACTGTCTATAGGCCAATCATTGCTGCCATGTGTGATAGTTCCCGTGAGAGAAAAAATCAGAACATATTCTTCATCACTTGAAGAATCATCATTGACTTATCTACTTCTCTTTGTGGAAGGTTCATCATCCTCTGTAGCATGAGCATGATGTCTTCTCTTGTTTCCCTTCTTCTTGTGAGGGATACTTTTGTTTCTAGGACAATCTCTAGCAAACTGTCACTCTTTCATCACATGTATAGCAAATGTACTTAGACATATCTCTAGGATTTCTAGGGTTATTCCTTTGATGAGAGTACTTACTTCTGTGGTGGCTAGATCTGGATTTCTTGGATTGTACTGTGAGAGCTTGATCTTCACTTCCCATATTTTCTTCTCGAGCTGGTATCGGAGCTTTTTCCTGTGAGCATTCTTCCCAAAGTCTTCTGAACTTGACTAACTTTTTTCTGGAATAGATACCTTGAATAAAGGAGTCCCATGATTGAGGGAGACCATTCAAGGTGGCCATTACAATCTCTGGATTTTCCACTTCTTCATCTAGTGCTTCCAATTGTTCCTTGATGTGAGAAACCCTTGCAAAGTAAGACTGGATGGTTTCTGCATTCTGGATCTTTACATTCTTCAGTTGGTTTCTTAGAGTCATCTTCCAGTTTATGTTCTTCCCTTCAAACAATTTGGTTAGGGCATCAAACATAGCTTTAGGTGTCTTTAGGGAGGACACCTATGGTATGAGGTGATCCTTGATTGAATTAGCAATAATCCTCTTTTCCATCACCAACTTCTTCTTATGTAATGCCTTAGCCTCATCTCCCTCTGGAACTGGAACCTCCTCACTGATATAGGAGTCCAACTCATTTTCTTCCAGGACCAGGGAGATCCTATACTTCTAGGCTCGGAAGTTATCAACTCCCTCAAGCTTTTCATCAAGCTTGGTATGATGATACGTATTAACTGAGAACCTCAAATGGAAATACAAAACATTTTGATCTTACCAGGTCAAGATGTCGGATCTGGATTTGGAGCTGAAATTCTGTAGTGCTGGTTTAGGAGCAGATTAGGGTTTTTCCTTTCCGGAGTTCTGTCCAACCAAATGCTTTGATCTTGATCTCTAGAATTTGATTTTGAGGAGGATATCAATCTAGGCCTGGGCTCACTGAAAAATTACACTTATGTGGAAAGCCCTAATTTCCGGCAGAAGTGTCGGGTCCAAAACTAAAAAACCTCAGAATTGGATTCTACTTTGACAGAAAGATGCGCCCTAGGGAGGAGAGCTAATTCAACCTTATTTAGCTGAAAATATGTGGAGGAAGATCCACAAAGTAGGAAGCCCTATTTCCTGCACCTGCACAGTGTCTTCTTCTCAGGTTAGCTCTGATACCATGTTAGATTTTTAACATTAATCTAGCTAGCATTATTAGGATCTTTAACTGAGAAAATAACAAGCACAGCAATCAAACACAAGAAACAATGAACACAGTGTTTTTCCTTGAGGAAACCATAAATGGAGAAAACCTCGTAACTTCCTCAGAGATAGAATCAACACCAAATAGCAAAGCCCCAAAACGGTAAGATGATCTCCTCACAACAGTAACCTCTTTCTTCCTATCCCTAGTGTCTTCTTCTTCCTCAACTATGCGCTACAACTGAGTGTGAGTGAGTGTGTGATAAATAGAGAGGATAGCTCTCTATTTATACTAATTCTTGACTTGACTAAGCCCTACTAGGGCCGACTTCACTAGGTGAGTCTAACAAACCTAGTGCCCCGGAACTGCGGGGACTTTAACCCTTGAACAATAGGAGGGTTACCCACAATGACTTGACATGACTTGTTTACATTATAGAACCTCCCAATTGGAACATTGGGGCATGACATGACTCAATTACATTACAGACACATCCCAGAATAAACATCAGGGTACAAGACATAAGATATATAAGTGAATACATTCCGAAGTTACAAATACATCAACAATACAATGGAACATGGTTTTCATGTTGAAGACATGCCCATTAAATTTCTTTATATTTATCGTGCTTATTAAAAAGGTTATAAATTTGAGGCATGGCCAAACAAATATGTTCTTAAAGGAATTAAGAATAAATTCAAAGTTTATTTGAAGATAACCATACACATGGACACGTTTTGAAATAAAAGAGGAACTATGCCAATTTCTTGAGAAACTTGATGGTTCGATCCCTACACTGGGATCATTATAAGGAGACAATTGAATCATGATGATGATCCTAGAGTAGGGATCACCATGAAGATAGCTTACTTAAATTTCTTGGTGTTAATTCACCTAAAAATTAACCATTTTATTCCTATGTTGATCATGTCCATGAACAAAGTAAATTATTGCATGGAATATTAGGCCATTATATTTATGGTAAGATGCAATTATTATATAAAATGGTACTTGGCTTACCTACAATTTCTTCCATTAAAGGCTTTTTTGAAAGTTGTGAGTTCGGTAAACATCACAAAGAAAAGATTGATAAGGATAAATTTTTACATGCCAAAGAAAAAATAGAACTAATTCATAGTGACATTTGTGGTCCTCCTAAAAACTCCTTATTTATCTTATGATGTCTATTTCATTACTTTTATTGATCATTATAGTAGGAATATTTGGGTTTATCTTTTTTAAACACAAAAGTGAAACTTTTGTTGTATTTCAAGAATTTAAAGCCTTGGTTGAAAATGAATATGGAAAAATTATTAAGACATTGAGAACTCAAAAAGT
>LPNX010976312.1:0-22663 GCA_001517045.1 Pseudotsuga menziesii | reverse complement strand
AATTATTCAAAACCAGGGTTTCATTCAGGAAACCCTAGCTTGAAATTGCCGAGCTTGTAAGTAAAACAATATTATAATATGACTGAGTGATAGTCTTCAAGCCACTAAGAATATTTTCATGCAAACAAAAAAAACACAGTAAAATTATTATTACACAGTCGAATAGGGTACAAACCCTAAGTTCACAAAGTCATATTAATAGCATTAAGTTAAACTAAGTCCGAGCTTGAAGAATAATTCTTTTCTTTTAATAAAACTCTGTATTGCATGATAGGTCGTAAGGCTTAAAACATAAGCAATGTACAAAAAAAAACAGTTCTGATTCGGTGCACCCATATCATGACACGGGTTTAATAAACAAAATACAAACTGTGTAATAAAACCTATAGTTATGTAAAAACCCTTTTAACATGAAAAAAATGAGCAATTACAAGTCACGGCTTGAGCCGAAGTTACCCTGTTGTAAGCAAGGGTTTAAACAAAAACCAAAACTAGTAAACTGAAGAACAACAACCCAAGACTGCGTAACAACCATGCCATGACTTCTTCCAACTGCAAAATTTCCCCTAAGGTCTAAACAAGCAGGGAGAGCCATTTCGTAACTGGGGCTTACCCGTAAACTGAACGCCGGTCCTTTTGTGAAGAGGTTACTTCCCAAGGTTATGTGAACTGTCACCTGCACAAATGGAGATCGGAATATCATTAAAACATATACATATAACTGAAACTGTAAATTACTTATAGTTTTCAACTTCTTTAAGGTGGTGCATACCTATAACATTGGAAACCAAGGTCAAGAAGAAGGTAGACTGACACCACGAGCACATTAACCTTCGCGTTCACCTGAGAAAGGGCAGCTGAGTTTGAGTTTTCAACTACAGCGACAACTGGAGCAAGAGCAAGCCAAGGTAGTGGCAAAAACCACGACTTCAACACAGTAACTAACAACTGTGTAAATCAACCCTCATGCATAGCAAGGTGTTTGCATAAAACTATTCATTCACGAGCTACGTCATATAACTTTCATTTGCTGAACAATGAAGGATAGGGTTGCAAATAAAAGTTTATAAGTCATGATTTGCATGGCGAGAAGAGCTCCACGTATACACAAATCTTTTCACCTCACAGTGGGTTCTTTTCTATAGTCACCACTGCAATCATTTGAACCCAATTATTTGTTAAATCAATTACATTAAGCTTGTAATAATAATGTGTTATCACATAAAGTCCAAATCATATCATTTCCAAACAAAGTCAAGCCTCGACGATGAACAAGTGTTATGCCATCATTATTATAATGTTCAAACCCGGTAATTAGCTTGGGTAAAGGGCCTATTTGCATATGGAGTCGAGGCACACGTTTCTCAAAGTTTTTATTTATGTTTTTGATACTATGATAGCAAAGATCTTTTAACCTTTTTATAATCCAACTTATAAGAAAAGATCGAGAGGATAGTAGAAGCATGAACAAGCTTGATAATGCCTTTATTAATTTGGTCTTATAATCATGAACAATGATTGTTAAACAATAAAAATTGGGTTTAAGATAATAAGGTGTATATAGATATAGTAAAATTTATACACAGGAGTAACTCCTACTCTTAAAAGGGATTTACAATATTGGATGTAGGATATAAATCCTACAAGTACATGAACTTTGAACACCATAATATTTACCAAGTTATAAGTCAAATTGGATCAAGGTTAAGTGATAATTTAGAGTTTAGGATAATAAACTATCTAGGATTTTGTTGCACTACTTTTACAATTAAGTAGATAGTAGGGTAATGTAAAGTTATCGCATGATGTTAGTCATAAAGAAAATGGGATTTCCAACCACGATCTTGACGATTTTTATGTAGAGGATATCTCATAAATCACAAGCGATGTTAAACTGATAATTTTACCATGTTGAGTCCTAATTGAAACAGAGTTGGAAAGAATACAATAGGCTTATGTTATGAAAGACTTAGGTCTATTTGTATGACGATAAGCAACGTTTTAATTATTATGATGATAATAGAAATAGACTCTTATGTTCTAGGAAGAGTTATGAAATTTTATCATGAGCACTTTTAAGAACTGGAAATCAATTAGAGTAAAGTTTGAAGGAGACTTTTTATCTATCTTAAAGATCTCACTATTAAGAGACAAATAGTAGGGCGACATTAATAACCTCTACGATACAAAGATTCAGTAAAATAATATTCATGAATCAAGTAAAAGAAACATTGCTTTACCTTGCAAGATTTGGAGTCTTCTAAGTAGAACTTTTACTCTAGCAATATATTCTATGCTAAAAGAAGTATATCTGGTTAAAACGCCTTAATAAACTTTTACTGGGTCAAAAATTTGCCTGTCAAGCCTGTAAAGATGTAGAAAATCCAGATACATTAGCAGTCACTAAGTAAGCCCCAGCTAGAAAATGACTCCTCACCTACTTGACATTCAAACTAGCAGTAGAGCTAAATAATCAAATGCAGATTACTTGCATCACATATCAAAATTAAAACAGCATTAATTTATGTGTGTTAAAGTTAATTGGTTACTTTTATTTATCTGTTTCATATCTTATAATAGCTGCTAGCAGTTATCTAACTGCAACTATAACATTTTATGTTATCTCAAAATTTAATTTTTTGTGAAAATTTGGGGTTTTGACATTTCTATCGAGAGATGGAGGATTGAGGTGGTGGAGGCCTAGGTGGAGGACTCAGTTTCTCCGATTCGCAGACGTGCCGACAGCGGTTGTCACTTATGTAATCTCTGATTTACTTAATAGAAATATATTTTCCTGTCCAATGATGTGCATTTAAATGAATATTGAATCCATGGATGCGTTTAATTGATTATGTATCATTGATTATATATGCTAGAGTAGGCCTAACACTATATTATATAGCATGCTTGCCTTGTTTTACTGTTGTTGAGAGTAAATTTCCAAAGCAAGCGGGATTAGAAAAAAATCATCGGGGATCTACTACAACCATCTGGAATAAGGTATGTTTCGAGATCCTTTAGTGTTAGATGTTGTATTTCTCTTGCATATTGGGAAGGGATTGATTTATGCGGTTTCTCTATCTGTTGTGGTACACCCCAAGCCATAGGAATTTTTCTCCGTAACAATGAAGAAAAGAACATCTAGAGTTGGTGGAGGAGGCAAGTAGAAGAGTAAAGGCTCTATAGGTGAAAGTCAAGGAAGACTGTAGAAGGACGAACCGACGAATGACTAAAGGACAGCTTTGCGGCTAGTTATGACCAGTATAGACACGTTGAAAGAAATTTCCCCTACTAGTTAAGGCTATGGTTAATGTAATGTAGGAACTTTGCAGCTAGGTATGGGTCGACATTAATGTAATCACAGATATTTGTAGCTACTTAAGTTTGTAATAACTGAGTTGTACTCAGTCGACCCTACGTGGTCTTGTAAATGCTATAAATAGGAGGAACCCACTCTGTATAAGGGTTAGATTCGGTTCGATAGTTCAGAGAGTTAGTTAGAGGAAGTTGTTATTTCATTGTTGACTCAGAATAGGATTCTAGTAGAAGTAGAAGGTTGTTGAGCCGCAGATCTGCAGCTGAGTGCGCAGACTATTAGTAGAAGGAATCTGCAGCTGAGTGCACAAATAGTAAAGTAGAAGAGTTGATCCAGGCTGTGTGCAGATCAGTAGGAGTAGATAAAAGAATAAACCAGAGAGCATGACAGCAAGAAGAGTTTGATTCCAATAGACATATCTCAAAATAGTCTGCAAGTTTCTATACCTATTTCTCATGCTAGATGAAGAGCACCTTGGTGGTTTTTCCCAGATGGGTTTCCACGTTATTTCCTGTGTCGCATGTATGAATGTTGTTGAATATTGAAGGCTTATGCAAATGTTTTCTTACTTTGTAGTGTTTACAATTACTATTGAATGTATGTCGCAATATTACCTATCAGTAAATGAATGAATATTAAAGAATTGTCAACATGTTATGTATGAATTCGTGGTTAAGCTACTAAGTTACAATATAAATCAGACACTGTCAGTTATAAGTAAGGAAACAGTTGTGCTAGTTGTTGAAGTTGCAAGGACAAAGTTGCGTCGCGCGTCAGTTGTGACACACAATTGCACCTCTGTCGCATAACGAGAGACTCCATCCCTCCATCTATGTCGAGCACCTTGGCTATGCACCAAGGGACTATAATCCCTTGTCAACTATGGAAACATGATTCTGGAAGTTACACATTAAGATATCTCGGGTGAGACTATGCCTTCCTAGCGGGTGTTGCTGACTGAGCTTACTCTGTCAGGCCAATGTCTTTTGTTATCTTGTTGGTATTACATTGTTGTTGAACCTCGGGTCGAGACTAGAAGGAAGAGAATTACGCCAACATTTAGCTTCAAAATGAGAGCCTTGTGTTATGTCAATCAAATTCACTTCTCCTAGAGAGGTGCTACAAACTACCAGAGAGAAACTACATGATGGTTAGGTATGATCAATAATTATGTTCACTAAAGAACAATGAGACATTGGATCATGTCACTCTTCCTCCAGAAAGAAGAGACAAAAGTAACTTTCTACATGACAAAGTGGAAGGAAACATCTACAGGACTAAGGGGTAAGCTAATTTTCTCTTGACATGCAAGATGAAGAATCCATTCTGTGGACTCAAGTAAGGCCCTAGGGCATGGCATCCCAATTTCAACTCTTCCATACTATAAAATAGGTTCAAAATATGCAAGTTTGATTGCAAAAGCAGCAACATTTATTCTCCTATATGTCACCAGGTTGGAAGAAGGTGGAGAGGTTCACATGCATTGTACCATGGAAATAGTGCACGTAAGGACAATCACAATGCATTACTACTCTAAAGAGGTCTAAACTGCAAAAAATTGAAATAAATTATTTTAACTCAGGAGGAATTTATCTCATGGTGTGAAAGATTGATCCAGTTCCCTATTGTTCATTTTGAGGGGGGGAGAGGGGGTTCCCATGAGCGTTTCCCCATTTTTATCATTTTATTAAGCAATTACTTTTTGTATTAGGTTATATGGATGACCTTTGGTCTTAGTTTCCAAGGCCCAAGTTGTCCAAGTTTGGATTAAGGGGGCTTTTTAGGATTAATTAATAATCCTCCCTTGACCACCATAGTCTAAATGTCATTTACTAGATTAGGAGCATGTTTTCACTTCACTAGCTCCATGGGGAACTCATCTAGGGCCCACCTACCACTTGATGCACTAGTTTTCTTGAGTTTAGGAGCTCCATAGGACAATGCCTATAGTTTAGGGGCCCAAACTGAGTCATGGGAGTCCCATCATCAGTTTACCCTAGTCTATGTTGAGTTACCCTTTGATGGACATTGATTAGTTCATCTCTAGTTAGTATACCACAAAATTTTCCTACTTTTAGGAGGTAGGCGCCTTTTCCTACCTACCTTGTTCAATTAACATACTGGGAACTTATTTAGTTTTCCTTCGTTGCATTACTGAGCTCCTAGTGGTGATTTTTCCACATAAAGTTAGCACTGGAGTTAATCCAAGTTTGTGAATTCGAATTTGTTGAGGCCTGGAAATTCGCAGGAAACAACAGTAAGGGATTCTCCCCAGTCAATGTTCCCAACTAGCTCATGACTGTTTGGTGTAGGGAATCCGTCCGGTTTGCGGTCCGGCTACCATAGGTCAAGTAACAAAAATAAGAGGTTTTACCGGTTGTGGCCCCATCCACCGTGTATATTTTTGTGTTTTTAGTTTTAAGTATGATATCCAAGTGCCTGTCTAAAATGCAGATTGATGTAGAATAGGAGGAGCGGTCACAATGTGATGCGTAGGTTCTTACCTCTCATCTTAAACTCTCTCGCATCTATATCACACACAGCAAGGAAATAAAAGTAACTACCTAACCTATCCCTAGGGAGCAAGATTATCATTCATTAATGAGTAATGTATTTTGTACATGCATCATGAAAAATCACAGATAGCTGATACTTTTTTCAAAACACATGAACATTTAAATATATTTGAACAACCAGATAGCCAATTGTTTATGAACAACATTCATTACTCATAGTGGAAATTTTCATAAAATAAACCAGAGAACATTCATACAAGAACATAGGTTCACAGAGTTATAACGATCTCACAGTTAATGGACACAAAGTTGAAAACGAAATATTTCCTCTTCAACAAATCCATAGCACAACATTTGAACATTCCACCAAGCTTTCTCCAACAGGAAAATTGTGATTATATATTGCAAAAGGAAATAGTTCTTCTTACAATATGTCCTCACAAATCTCACAGGGAAAAAGTCCCTTATTACCTCTAACTTTCCTATCTTTATACAAAAACAACAAAACCTTTGGGTTGCCCCGTCGGATGACCTTTGGGCTCCCCCAACCATTTTAATCTTATAATTTTGTCCTTTGTGAGTGCTCATGATTCGTCCAACACGTTACATTTTAGATTAAGATTTCCAAGCGCTTTGTGAAAAAGACCGGCTTGGAAACTGATGAGCCATTTCCAAGCCTAGGCCTCTGCTGCTACCAATTCTATTCAATAACCTGTTGATCTCAACCTTTCACTATCTTTCGTCTATGAGCAACATCTCTGCTTCTGAATTTTCTTTTAGAGATGTCTTCTTCACAGCAGCAATCATCAAACCGGATCTGAAAACAATCTTCTAAGTCTATCTGCAGTTAAATGAAAAACTCAACATTAATATGAACTGCATCTCTTCAACAAACGTAAACCATACTAATAATAAAATTGATCATCAAAATGAGGCCTTGTACTGTGCTCTCGTCGCAAAAACCTTAAAATGATAAGAATATGAAACCTCCGCCACCCATAAGATAGGGTAAAACACACACAGAACAGGCGGGAAAAACCCTCACCAGTGGGAAAAATCAGTAAGCCATCGGCAATATAGTTTTATTAACAACCTCAACGGCCGGCTTCAGATAGACAACGAGTTCTACGAGATCATTAGGTCTATCGGCGTCGAAAACTCTATAGGTCGGATGGTTAGCGCATTACGCAGCCGCAATGGCGGAAGACGGAAAGACTACGGGCTCCGCGACAAATAAAACATATTGACGAGTGGAATAACTAAGGAATACGGAAGAATAGTCCTATTCACAGCCGCAACGGCGGAAGACCATCAGACTGTGAGTTCCGCGGTCAACATAAAACATCGGAGAAAGGAAAATTTATATGGCGGATGGTTAGTCCGTTCCAGAGCCTCCATTGTGGAAGACAATCAGTCTGTGGATTCTTCTTTAAAATGAAGAATGAAGCGATCGAAATTTTCCATGACTAAACGTCGGCGATGATGAGCTCAATGCAACCGCCTTGTCGGCGACACAAGAGACTAACCCTCCGATCAAACATTAAAAAATGCTCCGATAGAGAAAACAAATCATTGAAAAAAGGTTTAAGCAATAAAGCCATGGAAACATAAAACAATAGCAACTATCGTCCAGGCATCGAGGATTGGAAAGACTAATCATAAAGCATCGGCAGGAAAAACTTCATCAGCAAGCGGACTCACTAAGGATCGAGTGATTAGTTCAAAGAAGAATTGCGACGGCGGGTGACGAAAAGACTACGGGCTATGTGACCAACTGAGGATAAGGGCGATCGAAAGCACAGAGGCCTAACCGGTATTGTGTTGGCAGATAAACCAACTAAGCGGCGGAAAGATAGTTTACTAGAAAGCCACAACGGCAGATGTCAAACCGACTACGGGTATTGGTAATCATAAAACCATCGGCAATTGGAGAAGTTATATGGCAGACAGTTATTTTGCTGAGGAGCCGCAACGGCGGACAACATAAGGACTATGGCTTCCAATTAAAGTTGTAAAACTTTCTGATAGCGAAGAGAAAAACAATAAGACACGGAATCGCCAAAAAAAGCAACTATTCATCGGCAAGCGGAACAGTTATACGTCGGATGGTTAGTCTGCTGAGGAGCTACAACGGTGGATGACATAAGGACTATGGCTTCCGATTAAAGTTATAAACCGTTCCGAGAGTGAAAAGCAAAATATCACAAAGTCAAAAACCTCAGCATCAGAAAAGAAAATAGCTAACTATCGGAACATTCAGTATTTAGCTTCCGCAACGGTGGAAAACGTAAATACTACGGCTTCCATTTTACTGTCCAAAAACTTTCGACAGCGAGAATTTATCGAAAAACAAAGTATTAAGTCTTCAAAATATTTAGGCTGGGGAGTGATGAAAATAGTTCGTTTAACCCCCGAAATAGTGACAGCAAAGAGAAACAAGCTCCGACTTGAACGTAAACAGACTTCCGATAGCGATGAGGGAAATCATTCAGACCAAAAAGACATCATTTTCAAAACTCCACCGTTAACGCGTTTGCCGACAGGAAGCAGTTTTTCAAAAAGCATGAAATCAATTGACCTCACTTCAAACCAAACTGTAGCAGAGGGAAGAACAAAACAGAGTTCATGAATCCACACACTCCCAGGCAAGATAAAATAAAAAAAGGAGGGTCCAAAATTTCAAAAATTTGGGAAAACAGTTGCAGCTACAACAGAATCATACATAGTGGATTTGAAATCTTCTTATTGTATCATTATTGTATTACAAAGAGGTTAATGATAATTGATGTAATGTTATGTTGACCAATTTGTGTCACTTGGTTGTTCAATTTCACCATGAATGTTTGATTAGTGTACATTGAGTTGCTTCTTTCATAGTGAGTTCATTCCACCCTGAGGACCCCAAGCTTTTCTAAATTAAACACTGGCTATGGAATTTCAAATTTGGAAATATGAATTATTGGTGGGATGAAGATACTGCACATGAAGAAAATGGTGAAAGGATTGTCGTTGATTGAAAAAACGAATATAATTTGTGAAGGATGAATTTTTTTCAAGCAACATAGAGAGACTTTTCTACTCGAAAAGTCATATAAAGCATGCACACCACTTGAAATTGTGCACTCTGATATTTTTGGACCAATGTAGAAACCATCCATAGGAGGATGCAATTATTTCTCACATTTATTGATGCCCTCACAAGAAAAACATGGGTATATTTTTTGAAACACAAATATGATGCATTTGGGTGTTTTCAATAGATCAAAGCACTTGTGGAGAAGCAAAGTGGATATTGCATCAAGATGTTAAGAATATATAGAGGTGGTGAATATGTTATAGATTTTTTAATTTTTTGTAAAATTCATGGCATACATAAGCCATTTGCAGTGCATTATACACCTCAACAGAACAGTGCTGCAAAGAGGAAGAACATAACCATTACGGAAATGGCGCACAACATGATGGTATCCAAGCATTTATCAAATGAATACTATGATGAGGTAGTAGAAACTGTTGTATATATCATGAATAGATGCCCAACAAAGAGTGTGAAGAACAAAATTTCTCAAGAATCCTGGATATGTATGAAATATAGTGTTTCACATATAATGTTTTGGTTGTGTTCGATATTGAAATGTTCCAGATGAGCTGAGAAAGAAATTAGACAATAAGGGACATAAATGTAATTTTTTTGGTTACTTAGAAGATACAAAAGAATATAAGTTATATGACCTTGTCACAAGGAAATTAATTATTAGCTGTGATGTTCAATTTGTTGAAAATGAAGCTTGGTATGGAACTGTAGAGAAGAATGTAAAAATTGTGTCACATGTTGCACGTGATGGGATGATAGAGGAAGTGGTTGAAACACCACAGGTAAGCCAAAATGTCATAGTATCATCCACCCCTAGGACTGTGCAACATGTTCTAGGACAAGCTACATCGATACAAGTCACAACTCAAGTTACACCAGCAAGCACGACAAGAGTGCAACAAACTCCATCAAGTAGTTCAAGGAGTTCGACATCAACAAATCCAATAAATACAACAAGTTTGTGTGAGATATATGAGGCTGATACACCAAATTCATTTTCACTCTTTGAACTATTTTCTCATATTGATGATCCTCTAACATTTGATGAAGCTTTAAAAAATAAAGTATGGGTGCAAGCCATAGATGAAGAAATTGAATGTATTGAGAAGAATCAAACCTGGGAGTTGGTAGATGTATCGAAAGTTGAGGATGTAATAAGTGCTAAATGGATTTATAAAACTAAGAAAGACGTTGATGGAAATGTGAAGAACCATAAGAAAATATTAGTTGTAAGGGGGTTCACACAACAACTCGTTATAGACTTTAATGAAACATTTGCACCTGTTGCTTGAGTGGATACAACCATAACAATTTTGGCCATTGTTGCACACAAAAAATGACATGTTTACCAAATGGATGTTAAAGCTGCACTGTAAAAAAAACATGTGTTCCATAGGAGAACCAATCACATTGACACAAGGTATCTTTTATCAGAATTGGTAAATAGCAAGGAAATTCGTTTAGAATTTTGGAGATTTGAAGATCAACTAGTAGACATTTTTACAAAACCATTGGCAATGACACATTCCAGTATCTCTGGCGTTGCTTAGGAGTGACAAATTATGTGTAGTAAAGTCTGTTATGCACATAGCAAGTGTAGGCTTTGATTTTTTTTTATAAAATTTTGTTTTAATGATCCCCATCTGCTTATAATTAAGGGGGGTTTTGGAAATATTAATTAAAAGCTAATGTGTATGAAATCTCTTCCAACACACTCAGAATCTATAGAAGTACATTTTTGTCACTCTATCTATTAGGGTATGGATTTCATGTCTTGCCATATTTAAGCAGTTGCATAGTAGTTCATAAGTTAAGTTGTTAGGTATATTTTAGTCAAGAATTCATTTATAGTCTTTATTGTTACTCCATAAGAGAATCCAAATTAAGTGTCCTTATATGTAGATGAATAATGAATGAAAAACATAGTAAAACAGAGAGAGTAAGAGAGGAGAAGAAGGAATAAGTCTAGGCACTTGATTTGGTTTTGTATGTAGCCATAGATGTTCATTTTGTTAGTTGCAAGTATATTCCATAGTGCATATCTTCCCCAAAATTACTTGTGTGAATGATTTTAACATTTATTGTTAGAAAATAAATCATTTTTCATAGTGTAAAAGTTTTGTTAAGTGAGAGTAACTTGGCACTAAAGTTCTATTTAATTATTTTTCTTTTATAGGTTGTTCAATATTGTGAGCTTGTTAAAGTGTAATTATGTCAAATCTCTCAGTCATAATTGAATGATATTCTTTACATAACAAAAATAACCTTTTAAAATATAAGCTAGTCTAACACAAAAATTTGTTTAAGTAAAAGTCTTTAGGAGGAAAAGTTAGTCAAAAGTTTGTCCAAGTAAAGAAAAGTGTGAAGAAATTTTGTGCCCGAATAAAATTTATGTGTCTAAGCTAAATTTGTGTAAAAGTGTGAAGAAAGTTTGTGTCCAAGTAAAAATGTGTCAAGCTAAATTTGTGGAGAAGTGGGGTTTCCATAAGTGGGTCTCTTTAAGCTCCAATAAAAACAAATATTTAATGTGCACTTAAAAATAAGTGATTTTAATTGAACATGAATAAATTTTATAATTGTTTTTTCTTCATAACATGCTTCTAATTCTCTTTAGACTTTAAACAATATATTTTTTACATTGATAAAAAATGTTATTTACTTGATATTTATTATAATCGGATAAGAATGTTATTTTATTTACATACTAATAATGTTCCTATAATTAAATATTACCTTTATATTTCATCTATTTATAGGTGTATAATGAGAAAGTATTTTATTGTAGTATTCTTATGCTTTCTATACTAAATAATTTATAAGAAGTTCTTTCTGTATTCTATGTTACCCTATTTATGTTATAATATTAGTATTTATAAAATAAAATAAATAACAAATTAACTAGTTGTATCTTTATAATTTATTCCAAATTTATCTATACTTACTCACAGTTTGATTTCTCTAAATACCATAGTTATTTAACCTATACAGGAAAGAAATAAAATGTAGAGTTTGAAAGGTATTTTTATTTAACCCAACACTACACATTTAACTATTATATTCTTCCTTTTGATTTCAAAATAAATATAAAGATTACTGAAATGACTGCTGTATAGAGAACTGTTTTTATCTACCAAAACATACTACTGTTAGTAAAATGATATAACTTCCTTTCCTCTTCTAATAACCTGACATTCACAGTCTAGGTCTAACACTACTCCAAGTATAGAATACTATTACTTCTAATAACAAATAAAAGAAAACATTCTCATAATCAAACTAACATCTTATTTTAAATTTACGTCATACTATATTCATTTAAATACACCACCTATGCGAGAGTACGATCTGGATTACTCCAGATGGGGAAAAACACAGGTAGGATTTGTTTCTCAATAAGAATAATTTCATTACTAAACAAACTAAGATATTCTGTCTTCTAAGTTTTTACATCATAAACTGCAAATGCATCATTCAATCACACACAGATAATAACAAAAAAAATAATGGATAGCAGAACCTGTTCTTAAAGCTTGGTCGACAACAGCAATGGGAGGCCGTTCCTCCCTACCAACTCCTGGAGAGCGCTCAAACAGCGACTCCTCAGGACCCCCAAGCCTGCTCTGGTCTCCCTGGATGGAAATAGGTGCGACAAATAATCAAGTACTAGTCCTGAGACTCAATACCAGTCTTGAACTTGTCAGTCAATCTCTCAACTAGAGAGCTGTATCAGATCAAGTTACTGTAGTTTATCCCTCAAACACCTTCCTTACAGTTTTCCCTTTTTCCCAATGAATTCCTTGAAGTGCATTCCACTTGAATGATTCTTCTCCTGTAAAATATCTGAGGAGCCTGAGCTTTCTACATTGGGTATTTTTAAAAGATTGCCTAGGTCTTTATGGGTTATTTGTCATTAATTGAGCCACCTGCTTTGATCCCACTTTCTTGGGGGATCATGAACCCAAATGTAGGGAAGTTTCCACCCGCAACATAGGAAGTGTTTTAGGATGCTGCCACTTGTCTTTTGCTTTCCACCTAGTTCCTTCCACCAGTTTTGACTAGTAACACTCTTATTAACAGCTCTCCCAAGATGTTGTCTCCACCTTTTTATTTATTAAAATAAAATAATAAGAATTACATTCCACATCTTTTGACTCTGTTGAGTCATCAGTTTCAACTTAGCATTAAATTCAACATAATGTCTTAGGAATCAAATTAAAACAAATAACATTATTTTACAAAATTGGGGTATGTGACATACACACCCCCTTAAAATATAACATCGTCCTCGATGTTACTTATTCTTCATCCTCCGAATTCCCCTGGAACAGATTTGGGTATGCTTCCTGCATCTTACTTTCCAGTTCCCAGGTCTCTTCTTTAGGACTAAGGTGCTTCCATTGCACCTTCACTTGGCCAATGGTGCGGTTCCGAAGTGTAATTTCCCTCGTCCTGAGGATACAGTCCGGTTCCACCAGAATTTCTCCTTCTGGTTCCACCTGTACAACATTCTAATCAACCACATGAGTAGCATCATGAACATATTTCTTTAAAACAGAGATATGAAAAACAGTATGTACTTTCAAGTTAGGTGGTAATGTTAGTTGATAAGCAACTTGACCAATCCTAGAAAAAAATTCAAATGGACCACAGTAACGTGGTGCTAACTTTGCACAACTCCCCAGTCTTAGAGAGCTTTTCTTTGGCCTTACCTTGATGAACACATGTTCGCCTACCTGGAACTCCTTGGGAGTTATTTTCAAGTCTGCTTGACTTTTCTGCCGATCCTCTGCCACCTTCAGATTTCCCTGCACTTGCTTCACAATTTCCTCCATTTCTTTCAACAATTCTGGACCTAACACTAATCTATCTACTGGATTATTCCAAGAGATAGGAGTGTTGCATTTTCCTCCATATAAAATTTCAAACGAACTAAATTTAGTTGATGACTGATAGTTATTGTTATATGCAAAGTTTTCTAGATTTAAATAATCTTCCCACTTACCTGGCTGATCTTTCACATACATTCTCAATAAATCCTCCAGTACCTGATTCACTCTTTCAGTTTGTCCATCTGTTTGAGGATGGAAAGAAGTATAGAAATTCAATGTTGTATTTAATCCTTTAAATAAGGACTTCCAAAAGTTCCCTGTAAACTTAGGATCTCTATCTCAGATTATAACTTTTGGTACTCCATGTAATCGAAAAATCTGCTTTAGGAAGATATCAGCTATATTGGCATCCTTGTAAGTAGTTTTAACAGATATAAAATGTGTTGCCTTACTGAACTTATCAACCACTACCATAATAGAGTCATTTTGATTCTGATTTCTTGGCAGTCCAGTAATAAAATCTAAGCTAATCACTTCCCATTTCCAGCTAGGAATAGGTAAAGGTTGTAGCAAACCAGCTGGGTGTTGGTGTTCGGTTTTCACTTGTTGACATTCTAAACACCTTGCAATGTATTCAGCTACTTCATTTTTCATATTTGGCCAAAAATATTCTTTTCTTAGCATGGTTATAGTATTTTGATAACCTGGGTGACCTAAGTATGGTGTTTTATGGACTTCATCTAGAATTAACAACTTAACCTTAGGCACATTAGATACATATAGTTTATCTTTAAATAATAAAAATTCATTTTCATTTAAACTATAACCTTTTATTAAGCTTTTTGTAGGTTCTTCTTTAGCTGTAATTTGCAATTTCTGATAACTTTCATCTTGTTTTACCCCTTCTTTAAGCTATTCATTTAAATATGAAACGTCGGTGCTGATTGCTGTTGTAAAGATCAGCTTTGCATTTCTTCTTAATGCATTAGCCACCTTATTCTCCTTACCCTTTATATGCTAGATTTCAAAGTCATACTCGCTTAAGAAAGCTAACCACCTAGCTTGTCTAGCGTTTAAATTAGGCTGATCTAGAAGACATTTTAGTCCTTTATTATCAGTCATTAAAATAAACTTTCTGCCAATTAAATGATGTTGCCACATTTTTAAGGCGTGTATTACAGCTACTAGTTCCAGATCATAAGTTGCATAATTCTTTTTGTGAATTTTTAACTTTCTAGACTCATAGGCAATGACATGCCCTTCTTGAGTCAGAACACTGCCTAAGCCATCATTACAGGGATCAATGCATACTACGAAGTCTTTATTAGGATCTGCTATTCTTAGAATAGGTGCACTAGTCAATAAGGTTTTTAATTTCTTAAAGCTTTCTTCACATTTCAGGTTCCAGTTAAATTTCTTTCCTTTCTTCTACAAGAAAGTTATTGAATTTGCTATCCTTGAAAAGCCTTTAATGAACCTCCGGTAATAACCGGTAATTCCCATGAATGACCTAACATCCGTTACATCTTTAGGAACAGGCCAATCTTCGATTGCCCGTATATTTTTAGGATCTACAAAAATTCCTTCCTTAGTCACTATGTGACCTAGATACTAAATTTTATCCTTAAAGAAGTCACACTTACTAAACTTTGCAAAGAGTTGATGTTCTCGCAACTCTTGCAAAACAATTTTTAGGTGTTCTTTATGTTCTTCTTCCGTTTTAGAGTAAATTAGGATGTCGTTGATAAACACGAATACAAACTTATCCAAATACTTATGCATTATATTGTTCATTAAGCACATAAAGACAGCTGGGGCATTAGTAAGCCCAAATGGCATTACAACAAAATCGTAGTGACCATATCTTGTTCTAAAGGCTGTCTTGAAGATATCTTCATCTTTAATTCTTACTTGATGATATCCTGACCTCAAATCTATCTTCGAAAATACCGTAGCTCGACATAGTTGATCAAACAGATCATCTATGTGGGGCAACGGATATCTATTTTTAATAATCATCTTGTTTAGTTGACGGTAGTCTATGCATAATCGCATAGTTCCGTCTTTCTTTTTAACAAAGATGACCTATGCCCCCCAGGGAGACACACTAGGTCGAATATACTTTTTATCAATTAAATATTTTAATTGTGATTTTAGCTCATTAAGTTCTAATATTTTCATTCGATAAGGAGCCTTTGAACTAGGTAACGCACCTGGTACCAGTTCAATGGTGAAATCCAAGTCCCTCTTTGGAGGTAATCCTGGAATTTCTTCTGGTAATACGTCAGTATATTCTTTTAAAACAGGAATATTTTCGATTTTTAACTTATCTGTTTTAGTTTTACCTTCCTCATCTGTAATAGTTACTGCATAGGCTTCACATCCTTTTCTAACAACTCTTTTAAGTTGTAAAGCAGAAATATGCCTTACTATAGTTTTTCTAGGAATACCCTTAACCTTTACTGGTTGTTCATCCCTATTTAAGCATGTAAAAGTTTTATCGTAACAATTTAAAATTACCTTATGCTGTTCTAACCAGTCCATACCAATCAGCAAATCATATGAGCCAAGTGGCAAAACATTAAGCTTAGCTACAGTTTCGAATTCATCCATAAATAAAGCACATTCTTTCACATAACAAGTTACTTTTCTTTTATCCCTAGTGGCTAATTGAACTAACTAAGAATTCTCAAACTTTTCAACAGACAACTTACATTTTTCCACTATCTGAGGTGCAATATAACTGAGACTAGCTCCTGGATCAATTAAAATGGTTACAGGGTTTTGATTAATCATACCTTCTACTTCCACCATGGAAGTCTGATATTCAGCTTGGCGGTTCTCCAAATCCACATTAATTCTAGGCATGCTTCTTGCTAGTTCCCCAACGGTCATCTCCTCCTGTATAGTACGAATATTGCTGACAGTCTTTTTCCGGTTTGGACAGACCGAGGCATAGTGCGGGCCATTACATTCCCAGCACTTAATAGGCTCTTTACGTTCAAAACTCTTGGTAAAATTTCCATGGTTATTTGCAGCTTCCTTGCCCTTAAAATTATTCGAATTGTTGGAAGTACCATTCCTATTTCCCTGGAAATTCTTGTTGTTAGAATAATTTTTGGTCTTATTATTCTTGAAATTTCTATGAGGTACAAATTCCTTCTTCTTAAATTCAGGCTTATTGTTAATTTTCTTAGACTTCTAATTGGCCAAGCCTTCTTTCTTCCGGTTCTGCTCAAAACAAAAATTAGCCTTCCTCAAAGCTTCCTCCAAAGTCTTCATGTTATCATATTCAATTCTATCTTTAATATGATACGGTAGACATCTAAGAAATCGCTGTACTTTTGGTTTCTCGTCTACTAGGTAGGGTACATACCTAAGTAAACTTAAGAATTTACTGTTCAGATCCTTCATTGTCATTGAACCTAACTTCAATTCATAAAACTCTTTATCTCTTTCCTCGTAATACTGCTCAGACAAAAAATTATTTTTGAAATACCTTTTAAAGGTACTCCAATTAACTTCTTTTTCTCTTATACCCTTGACTCTCTTCAGGTCTTGCCACCATATGTCAGCTTTTCCTCAGAGGTTATATATTGCCATCCTTGCCTTTAACTAATTATAGTAATTATATATATGAAAGTACTTCTTCATCTCGGACAACCAGGACTCTGCTTCCTCCCCCTTCTCAGTCTCTCCAATAAATATTGGGGGCTTTATCTTTTTAAACTCCCCTAAAATTTCCTCATATGGTTTGTATTTCTTCTTTCTGTGATACAAATCATCTTCACTACTGTCACTAGAAGTATGGTAACTTTGTCGTTCACCAAACCCTTCAGATGATGAACTACTTTCAGTTTTTCCCAGCTTCATCTTTTTGGATTTTCTTTGATGACTAACATATTCAGATTCTGATCTTCTACTCCTTCTTTCAGTTTGGAACTTTTCTATTAAAATTTGGTTCAATTCTTCCTGAGCCTTCAAAATTCTCTCATTCTCCCTCTTTACTGAGTCTATTTCAGTTTTCAAATCTTTTACAGTCTGCAACAGCTCTGAGGAGTTGGCAGTCACCTCTTCTAACATAGGTTCTCTAGGCAAATTTCTTGTTTCTGTATCTGGAGACTCCTCCTGTGCATACTCTCCTAGATTTTCCATACGTGCCTATTAAACTTCAGAAAAAAGGAAATTTTTTGTTCTTAACATAAAAAAATATATATGTTAGCACATTATTTTAATTTACTGTTTTATGAAAGCTAGTTGGACTGCATCAAGGCCTAGTGTTTGAACCTTGTGCTCTGATACCACATGTCAAACCCCAAAATTTCAGAAAAATTTAAAATTTTGAAAATACAGATAAACTTCATTATTGCAGTCAACTAATTGTTTTAATTAGTTATATGTCAATGATTTCATAATCTGAATTATCTACCTGATTATGTTTATCTTATAGAATAATTATTTTTCAGTTTAATGACGTGTTTTTCTTTGTGACCACAAGGTGGAACTGCCTTGGTATTCTGGGCTTACTTAGCTTTTGAGCTAACGCAGAAAGTTTACCTACTCTTACAGATTTACAGGTAAGAAAGATCTGGTACTGCTTGTCAATAATCAATACATATACAGATATATGTTCGTTGCAAAAATACTAGCTCAGTAAAAGAATATAAATGCTATTCAATTTCAAATGCTTTTATGAGGTAAACCATTAAATCGTTATTCTTTTTAAAGACGCCATGGAAACGAGATTCAGTTCTATCAGTATTGGTGACAGTTTCTCTCTCTCTCTAGTTGTAATTTATAGTTTTATTTGTGTACTAATCTCTTCGATGTTTATCAGTGTTTACCATAGTCGTCCTGTGTAAACGCCTTAAATCTTTCTTTACACGCAAACTAAAGATGGCAGGGTTATTACGTTAAGGGTCTATCTTAAATTGTGAACATAACCCCTTTACGTCATAATAAATTTTTGGTTACTCTTTGCGATGTGAAGGTAATGTGCAAAAGTTAATAAGTTTCTATACTATTAATCCTTCTTCCAAAGCTTGAAGTTTTAAAGGAATTATATCCTCATTACACACTACTTTCAATTAGACTATAATAGAGTTGATAAATTAAGTTCCTCTACACATAATTCGCTTGGAAAATATTATCCAATTATTATTAATAAATTATTAAAAATTCCAATGTCAAGCCCCTTAAATATTTTACGACTTAGCGTGATCAATTGCAAACCTCACTAGTCTAATAATTAAATATTCAAGGCAATGAGACCAACACTAGCAAGAAGGATATTTACCATAAATTGATTTTATGAATTCGTTTTATAAACATCAATTAGCATAACTTTGGATAGAGTTATAGTTGATTTAATGAATGAATGCCATGTTTGTATAAACAAAGGGGTCATAGAATAGACCGCGCCCAAGAAGAGTCTATAGTTTAACCTTGATTTAAAGTTCTATAATCTTTTATTAAATGCCTCCTTTACTTGCATAACGTGCTAGGTCATGTATTGTTTATACCCTTGCTATGTTACAATTATTTGGTTGAATGAATACTTGTTTGTAAGCAATGTACTCACCAAAAATAAACGTTATGAATTTCTTTTATAACATCTTACAAGGCTTAACTATTACCAAGGTTATAATTGTTTGAAATGAATGTATACCATATTTGTATAATGATGGGTCGTATTATTCCCCACGCCTTTTATGAGTTCTATGGCATAGTTTGTATATTAATATTTCTTTTGATCACCATAACGTGCATGCTAGGTTGACTTTGGGACTAAGGATTATGGTGGAACCTTCGAAACAGCAAAATTATTGGAATAATAGTCTTCTTGTGATTGCTTGCCAGGACTATAGGGATTACCCACTGCATGCAAATAATTTGCTTGGTGAACATGGCGTCATCGCAACCAAGTGTTGTGTAGTTAAAAGGGCTCTCTCGAACCCTAAACTTATTATTTTCCCTGTTGTTTTCAGCCTTTGACCGCTCTGCTACTGTGTTAGTTGTCCTCCCTGTCGCTCTGCAACTTGTCGCTGTTAGTCTCCCGGCTTGGCTTCTTTGTCTCCTGTACGTTGCGAGTTCACCCTGAACGCTCGTATAGACGAGCTGTAACAATTGATTGCTGTTTGAACGGGGTTGTTGGTTTTCCTTCATGGTTTATCCATCATTGCTTGCTCCTTTCAATAAACTTCAGACTGCAACTGTTTCATTCACTCGCGGCCCAGTAGTGAGCATCATGGCTTCACCTCTCGTGTTTTGTTTTGGTCTTAGGGTTTTCGCAGCAGAGTGGTTTTTAGGGTTAGAAAGGTTGTGGCTTCATTTTTTAAACCTGATTTTCTTGTTGCTCCACCTTTTGGCCTTCGCTGGTCACTACTGTGTGGGTTAACTCCATTTTTCCTGTGGCAGATGAGGGATTTGTTCCTCCTTGCGTTGGTTGCAGTTTTACTGTTTGTGAGCGGTTACATTTGAATAAAATTTTGAGGTGAGAACTGCTATTAACATTTTCGTATCTTTGTAGATTTATTTCATTATAAGGTTACTTATATTAATGCAGGGTATTAATAGTATTGTTTTCGATGCTACACAGGTGTCGACCTGTCCCCTTTTGCGTGGTTGGTGCGAGGCTGTGACAACTGCTGGTTCATGGGTAAGCCTTGGATATCCATGGCAGTTTGTCCTTGTTCAGTCCCTTATGGGACATTTGATGGTTGGTCACCATGGCCAGCAAAACCCTCGTGGTTTTGGTTTACTTGGGTTTACTTGGTTCACTGTTTCTGTTAAAGAAAATCCCTTGCTTTATGCGGGGCTTCTGGCTTAGGCCGTGACCGTAAATTTTGGTTTTTGTTCTTGCTACTGTGTATATATATGTAAATGAAAGAAAGGATGTTAAAGCCATACTCTGTTGACTTGTAGAAGCCGAGAGGTGTTTAGAAAAGAGCTTAAACTCTTTGGTTTTATACCTCTGATGTAATTTTGAGATAATAGGGTTTTTACCCTAACTTCGTGATGTAAAGATGAATATACTGTCTCTTTTTGAAATATATTTGGTTTACAATATAACACTCTAAATTATTCGTTTTACTTATATTGTATAACTGGTTATTTAAGCTCAGTGATTCGAGCCTGTTTATATACTGTTAATTTCATTTCTGCAAGTTATTATGTTTAAGTTTACTCTGTAAATTATTTAGGATAACCGTATATTGTTTTTATATTATCTTTCTTTGATTTACTGCATTCTAATAAAGTTTTAAATATTGTTTTATAACTGTTAACTTTCAGAAAATAAGTAGTTTCATGTTCTTAGAGTTGTACTTATGTAACTGATAGCTACATCTTTAAATACATTATTTATATTTACTTGATATTTATTATAATGGGATAAGAATGTTATTTTATTTACATACTAATAATGTTCCTATAATTAAATATTACCTTTATATTTCGTCTATTTATAGGTGTATAATGAGAAAGTATTTTATTGTAGTATTCTTATGCTTTCTATACTAAATAAT
The DNA here is from genome assembly GCA_001517045.1 of Pseudotsuga menziesii. Classification (NCBI taxonomy): domain Eukaryota; kingdom Viridiplantae; phylum Streptophyta; class Pinopsida; order Pinales; family Pinaceae; genus Pseudotsuga; species Pseudotsuga menziesii. Next base: position 1,382 of record LPNX010976312.1, on the reverse strand, counting down.
TTATAAGAAGTTCTTTCTGTATTCTATGTTACCCTATTTATGTTATAATATTAATATTTATAAAATAAAATAAATAACAAACTAACTAGTTGTATCTTTATAATTTATTCCAAATTTATCTATACTTACTCACAGTTTGATTTCTCTAAATACCATAGTTATTTAACCTATATAGGAAAGAAATAAACGGTAGAGTTTGAAAGGTATTTTTATTTAACCTAACACTACACAGTTAACTATTATATTCTTCCTTTTGATTTCCAAATAAATATAAAGAGTACTGAAATGACTGCTGTATAGAGAACTGTTTTTATCTACCAAAACATACTATTGTTAGTAAAATGATATAACTTCCTTTCCTCTTCTAATAACCTGACATTCACAGTCTAGGTCTAACACTACTCCAAGTACAAAATACTATTACTTCTGATAACAAATAAAAGAAAACATTGTCATAATCAAACTAACATCTTATTTTAAATTTACATCATACTATCTTCATTTAAATACACCACCTGTGCTAGAGTACGATCTGGATTACTCCAGATAGAGAAAAACACAGGTAGGATTTGTTTCTCAATAAGAATAATTTCATTACTAAACAAACTAAGATATTCCATCTTCTAAGTTTTTACATCATAAACTGCAAATGCATCATTCAATCACACATAGATAATAACACAGAAATTAATAGATAGCAGAACCTGTTCTTAAAGCTTGGTCGACAACAGCAATGGGAGGCCATTCCTCCCTACCAACTTCTGGAGAGCGCTCAAACAACGACTCCTCAAGATCCCCGAGCCTGCTCTGGTCTCCCTGGCTGGAACTAGGTGCAGCAAATAATCAAGTACTAGTCCTGAGACTCAATACCAGTCCTGAAATTGTCAGTCAATCTCTTAGCTAGAGAGCTATATCAGATCAAGTTACTGCAGTTTATCCCTCAAACACCTTCCTTACAGTTTTCCCTTTTTCCCAATGAATTCCTTGAAGTGCATTCCACCTGAATGATTCTTCTCCTAGAAAATATCTTAGCAGCCTGAGCTCTCTACATTGGGCATTTTTAAAAGATTGCCTAGGTCTTTTTGGGTTAGTTGTCATTAATTGAGCCACCTACTCTGATCCCACTTTCTTGGGGGATCATGACCCCAAATGTAGGGAAGTTGCCACCTACAACATAGGAAGTGTTTGAGGATGTTGCCACTTGTCTTTTGCTTTCCAGCTAGTTCCTTCCACCAGTTTTGACCAGTAACACTCTTATTAACAGCTCTTCCAAGCTGTTGTCTCCACCTTTTTATTTATTAAAATAAAATAGGGTGATTCCATGAAGATGGGTAACACTTTTTGGCCAATTTTAGCGATGAAAACCTGATTTTTTACTCATG
>LPNX010976263.1:538641-654325 GCA_001517045.1 Pseudotsuga menziesii | reverse complement strand
GGACGGATTCCCTATACCAAACAGTCAGCGGGCTAGTTGGGAACGCTGATTGGGGAGAATCCTTTACTGTTGCCACCTGCGTTTTTCCAGGCCTCAACAGGGGTATTTAAGGAAAACACAGAAAGGGTGAGATGTTAAAAAAACAAACCTCTTCTCAGGCACAGAAATGGTCAAACACTTCACATTCATCTGATATCAGACCTAAATAGTGAACATATATTAAACACATTAATTTGGTATTCAATGCAGTAAGTTTGTAGGCTGATATACTAATTGTAAAGTGAATTTGCAGCGGAAAATCTTAATGAACAGCAAACTGTAAAACACATAAAACTCGGGAATTTTCGGTAAACTACCCAAGAAAAACCCACAAGGGGAAAACCTGTTTGAGAGAGTAATTTTATTATTTTCTTCTTCAAAATAAAAGTATAGCAGTCACAATCAGCATTTAATAACAAACTTATCTCATAACCCAAGCTAATACTCGACATAGAAATTTGTTCCAACTTCTTGAGAATGTACAATACGGCCTCCTCAAATTCTATGTACGGTTGGGTACAATTTCTCTCAATTTCAGTGTAAATAAAATACTAGAAACTTATACCCCTTCACTGCTAATTTTAGTCCTCGATTTTTGTGTATAAAATTCCTCAAAATTCGTGCCACGAGATATTCTACTCACTGTACAACCTGCTCATAAATTGATAGTACAACTTTCTCAATAAATGTTAGTCTCTCTCCTTGAAAATCGTACAACAATTCATCCTCGAACTATGTGCCCGTTCTTGATTTTCGTGTTGTTGGTTAACTGTTGAAACTACCTCAATTTGTGTGCTAGAGTATCTCTGTAAATCATTCCTCTGTCTGATGTTGGCATGGCCTTAGGAATCCTGTCAATGTCAACGTACTTCTCTCTCTCTTCTCAACTTATTCTCCTCTCAAGAACTCAACCTCCTCTCCAATTCTCTTGGTTGAGTGAGTAAAATGAAGAATGGAGTGTCTTTTTAATAATTGTCCATTGTCTTTTCATTTCACTTTCTTGGACTAACTAAAAGATCACTATATCAAGGGACCACATTTAATCTAGTGTTTTCACATCAATGGATGAGAAAAGTGACTTTTCTCTCCATTAAATATTTTTTCTCTCAGACATAATTTAAATTTATTAAAAAGTCACTATATTCTTTAAAGTTAATTAATTACTTATCTCAAGTAATTAATACAAGGGTCATGTCAGTTTTCCCCTTTTATTGACTTAGGCACAAATTCACTATGGGAACACTTCCCTAGGTGCAAAAATTCAACACTTCCTCTTACCTAGGAAGGTGTTTTCCCTCACTTCCCAACTTATCCTTGAAGAATATAAATTTCTTTTGTACCAAAACTGGTAATCTATTCATGTGCTTCTCACATAATGTAATAATTCCCACCCTCTCTAAACTCCTCTCTAGAAAGGTCAAATTTAATGTCCCTTCATGTTAAGAATCATCGCAAAAAGGACATACTAAGATTCAACACTCACCACTTCCGCTTCGCGTGAGAAGTCCTTCTAGCTTGTCCTCCACCATAATCACACTCCAGTCTCACATCGTTTGTTATATAAGCTCCCGCTGTCTCTAGAAGCCTCCCCTATAAAAATACTACACTCTGGATTGGTGCCACATGTTAAGCATTCTCATCTCACTCATCCATTAGTGACAAATCATACCAACTGACCATCTTGCCAACACTAGAAGAAGTAGCCTCTCGCATGCTCCCCTAAATCGAAGACTGAATACTCGGCATCACTTCAATATCCAACGCATCTCTCTCTCTCCTATGAATTGAGGACTTAATACTCGGCACCACATCAATCCTTGGAGCTTCACACTCTCTATATTTCTAATACTTTGATCATTTCTCCATCCAAATTCTACTAATGTAGGTTGACCATGCACCACATACTCACCATCTCTCCGATGACCAATCAACATAATATCAACCAAATCCACTCCCACTAGATAGATAAATATGTGTTCACTCTTGAACACCATTTCATACCATGCACCCTCCAAGGCTAGAATAGACAGTCAGTTATCCCTCGGCCCTAGAACATAGAGCACTCATAATACCTCCATAAGCTCTCCAAACTCTAGCTGGAACCATACTCGTCCCACTTCTATGACTGCATACATTGTGTCATCTCCATCCTGTACAAGCTTCTTTGGAATAGTCTCTATAGTGAGGAATGCATCTCGCATCCTAGTCATATGCTCACAATGTGCACTCTCAACTATCCACTTCATTGCATCCACATGTCTACTATTGCCACAACTCAAAACAACTGTGACGAGAGAAAATTCATTCTCAAACTTTGCAATGTATCTCTCTATCTCATTTATGTTAGTTTTGTACCTTGGGAAGTGTTCCCCTAGTGACTTTTGCCTTAGTCACTTAGAGAGGGGACATAAAGTGACCCTTGCATTAAATGACTTAAGTAAAAGCATTTAATTTGACTTTAGAGCATTAAAGTCACTTTTTGATAAATTTAAGTGGGTGAGTGAAATTAATATTTTAGAAATAAAATATGAGCATTTAATTTCATCCCTTGATCTAATCTAATCTCCATCATTAGAATAGACTCACCCTAGGGTTTTCTCAAAAAGGCATGGGAAAGGCATTTTTCCTAACTTTTGTAGATTCAAGTGAGAAGAGAGAGCTGGAAGTGAGAAGAGAGAGAAGAGAGAGAGAAGAGAGAAAGTTTCCATTTTTCCTAAGCAAGAGGAAAAAATTTGCAGCACGCAAATCGAGGGAAAGGACAGCAGCAAAGAGGGCACAGAAATCAAGGAGAAGACAGAAGCATTTATTGATGGTACGTACGGTACCGTTTTCGAGGCAACAGGCATGATTTTCGAGGAAGTTTTTGGGCACGATTTTCAAGAAAAAAAATTGGGCATGGATTTTGAGGTCCGTACAGTTCATTCATACAGTAGCACAGAAATCGAGGCAGGAAAAAAAAAATTAGAGTTTGATTTTTGTTGCTCGACACGCAAATTGAGACAGGAATTTATCTTCTGAGTTGAGATAAGTTGGTTTGATATTTTTTGTGTATTGCGTAAATGATAAACTTCTCCTTAAAAATAAAAATACTCTCTCTTACTGGTTTTCCCCTAGTGGGTTTTTCCAGGGCCATTGGCCAAAAATCCTAGTGTTCTGTGTGATTAAATGGCGTGCTGATTTTTATTTCCTGTCACTAAAAAGATTGTTTACAGCGGTGTTTTAAGTCTGAAAAATTTTGTTTATTTCCAGCACTTTATTTTTCTAAGAATGCCATAAACAGTGATATAAATTTTACTTGAAACTGGTGGCTGAAAACTAGTGAAAAATCTACAATTTATAGTTACAACTTGTTCCTCCTCCTTCTGCTTTCCCCTCTTCTTATTAGGAAATTAGCCAGCATAATGGCCAAACACATTGCGTGCATAACACCTGAATCTACTTAGATCCTTCTTCTTCTCACCTCTTTGTTGCTTAGACGCTCCCTTAGAGCCCTTCTTGGACTTCTTGCATGTGGTTTACAAGGCAACATTCTCCTCTCCTTCCTTTCTATTTGATGAGCTATCCTACACATAATTTCTCGAGGTCTCTTCCTGTACAAATTCATCCCAAATATGATCCCAAGAAAACATGTTCTCTCATGCAATAACTACCTCCACAAATACTCCCCATTGCTTGGTTACTCCATTTATTGCAGTCCTCACAAGGTCACTTCCCTGCACAACCTCCCCAATAGTTGCAAGCTCAACCGTCAGCTGAGTGATCCAAGTAAGGTAAGAGTTCATGTTTTCATATTTCTCCATCTTTATTGTAACACACCCCGTGTCACACTAGACTTCACAACAATTTTTTTATATGAATATTATATGCATATTGGTTACATGCATACACCTCACAAGTGCATATTAAAATGCATAATTATCATAAGTAAATAGTGGAATCTTAAACTAATTCATAAGACCCATAAATTCGTATACAAATGCATAATAAACAAAATCAATAATAGCAAAAATGTAGGATAATTTATGAGGTTCATAAATATTCATGCAAACTATGTTTGTATGCACTTACGAAACATAAGTCAACTCCTCTCCATATTAATTTTTTAGATGTTGAACTCCATAACATTAGAGCATAATCTTTTTTAAAGATTTATATAGGCATGCCCCAATTTAATTGATTACCATATTGTTGCTACAAAGTTAAATAATAATCTGACATACTCCTTTTTTATTCTTACTCTGGAGTAAGAACGACCCAGTAGAAATTGCTTTAGGTATCATGCAGAGTTAACTCACCTTAGGTTAATACATATGTGAGGAATTTGAACCACCAATTGAGTAATTCGAACCACAAGATAATCTAGGAGTGTTAGTTAAGCACACAAATCAAATTTGGGTGCAAGAATCAGCAAAAACCATCAAATTACAAATAAATTACACACACAATGTGAACAGAAACAAGATAATTTTGTACTGTCTAACCATGAAACTTGTTATTATCAGGTATATAATACATCATAGGAGTTTCGTGAGGCTTTGCAAGCCAATTGTGAGCATACAAGTCAAAATTGCCAAAATGGCATCAAACCCCCCTAAGTGGGCCAATCATGTCCCAAATCATCCCAAACTACCACGAATTGTTGATTTGACGTGGCTGATGTGTTTTGGGTCAATGATTACACCTTGGAAAACAAGGATGTGGAAATATGGGTGGTTTAGAGTCTCAATGCAGCATTTAATGCACAAAATCAGGCCAAATTTGGGCAAAATCCCACTCTAGCACTCCAAGTCAACTTAGTTGACCACATCCAATGTATGGGAGCATACCAGCAATGATGGAGGTGCACTTGTGGCTGGTTGACTGAGCTGGAGTTCCCATGTGGGTGTGAAAGCCCCAATTTGTCATGGCATATGTCCAACTAAGCACCCCTACTCCACCTCATAGTGTATTAAAGCTTAAAAGGAAATAAAATTGACTAATTAGTGTAAGTAAGGTACTAATGATGGATTACTGTTCTAACACCCTCCCTTAATCCAATAAATAAGTACAGCTTACAAAATTATGGAGGCCTTGGAAACAATGGCTCAAGTTGCCTCAAATACATAATTCAGAAATTACAATTTTATTTGTCCATGTGAATCGAGGAAAAGAAGGAAAACCTCATGGGAAATACCTTCCCTCAAGAATGGAAATGGGGATGGAACTGCAATAATACAACAGCAAATTACCATCATTCACTCACCCCAAGCAAATATCTCAAGTAGGTGAAGGTCTTCTCAATAAAAGCCTTGGTAAAAATATCAGCAATTTGCTCGGTGGATGGGAAAAACTGCAGTGAGATCACCCTGTCATGCACTAAGCCCCGAATGTAATGCATGAGTATCTCTATGTGCTTTGTCCTATGCCTTTGTACTGGATCAGTAGATATCTTGATGGCACTCTGATTGTCCACCCAAATGTTGGTTGGAGAATCAATTGTGACACCAAACTCCCGAACAATTCCTTGCAACCAAACACACTGTGTAGAAGCATTGATTGTTTCCTTGTACTCGACCTATGCTAATGAAATTGAAATAGTGTGATGTTTCTTACTTGACCATCAAATGGGACCTTCAACAAACATGAAGACAAAAACTTGAATTTGACTTCCTATCAGTTGGATCACCGTCCCAATCTGAATCAGAAAATCCAACTAGTTGAAGTGAGGAACTAGCTATGTAGTGCACCCCGAAGTTCTTGGTTCCTTGGACATATTGAAGAATTCTCTTTGCTGTTCTCCAATGGATCTCATGTGGCTGGTGCATATGTCTTGCTACAGCACTCACAGCATAAGACAAATTAGGTCTTATGTGAGTGAGGTAGAGCAAGCTGCCCACTAGTTGCATGTAGAGTGTAAAATCTACCAATGGATAATTTCCAAATTCATGCATTTTAATACCAGAAAGAAAGGGATACTTGGCTGCCTTACACTCAGCCATGTTAAACTTATTTATAAGGTCTGAAGCATACTGTGGCTGACTCGGCATGATTCCCTTACCATTTTGCTCAATTTCCAAGCCCAAAAATTGCCTTAGCAATCCTAGGTCTGTCATGGGAAATTCAATGTGCAAAGACGACTTAATTTGGCCAATTAAATTGGTGGAGCTACCTGTAATAAGAATATAATCAACATAAAGAATAATGACCTGAAAAATACCATCATGTTGCTGCAAATACACATTAGGGTCTGATTTGCAAGAAAGCATCCATTTTTACATACCAAGCCCTGGAGGCTTGCTTGAGTCCATACAGGGATTTTTTCAGCCTACATAACAATGAAGGACCCTCTTGGAAACCTTCAGGCTGCTGCATATAGATCTCCTCATGTAACTCACCATGCAAGAATGCACTCTTAACATCCATGTGGTGAACTTCCCAACCTTTACTAGCTGTCAGTGCTAAAACTAGTCTTATTGAGTCCATCTTTGCAACCGATGCAAAGGTCTCTGTGTAATCAACACCATGGACCTGAGAATAGCCCTTAGCAACTAATTTTTCCTTATTTTTCAGATCATAACCATCAGCATCAATTTTGGTCAGAAAATCCATTTGCATTGAACAACCTTCCTTTTGGGAGGAAGGGGAACCAATTCCCATGAATTGTTCTCTTGGAGGGACTGAAATTCATCTTCCATTGCTGATTTCCATCTAGGGTCAGTACAATCTTGCTGATACATCTGAGAATCAGAAAAAACCAGCATATAATAGTGCTCAGCAAGAGCACTATCACTTGCAAAAGAAGCTTTACTAGTTTGTGATCTAGTCTTCCTAGGCTCATGGGGATTGCCTGCCAATTCCCCAGCTGCTTGTACAATTTTTTCAGCCCACTTGGGCCTAGATGGTGAGTCATCTACAACAATATCATCTTCAGCAACAATTTTATCAGAAATATCAGAGAAAACGGAGCATTTATCATCACTTACATCTTCGAATGGTTGAGGAGAGGAACATTCCCCGGGTGCAAGTTCGAAATCTGGAATTGGCTCTTCTTCAAATTTCACACTTCTCTCAATGAATTTCTTGCAAGTAAAAGTGTTAAAGAGCTTGTACCCTTTGGTTTCCTCACCATATCCAACCATAAGGCACTCCTTGCTTTGTGGTTGCAAGGATTTTCTCTTCTCAAAAGGAATTCTATCCCATGCTTTTGTCCCGAAAATTCTGAAATTTGAGACATTTGGCTTTTGACTAAACCATGCCTCATAAGGGGTCATTACTTTCATTGATTTATGGAAGGCTCTGTTTTGGATGTGAGCAGAACAACTGATGGCTTCAGCCCATAGCTTGGGTTTAAGATCCCTTACCTCTATCATGCAAGTTGCCATCTCTTTGAGAGATCTATTCTTCCTCTCAGCCACACCATTTTGTTGTGGTGTGTAGGGAGTTGAGTGTTGCATTTGGATGCCACACTCCTCATAAATTTGTTGTAGGTTCTTGTTCACATATTCCTTTCCATTATCATTCCTAAGGACTTTGATCTTCTTCCCACTCTGATTTTCTACAAATGCTTTCCAAATCTTGAGTTGTTCAAACACCTCAGATTTCAATTTCAAAAAATACACCCAGCAAAAACGAGAGTAGTCATCTATGAATGTAAGTACATACCTAGATCCACCATATCTAGGAGTGGGTAGTGGACCAATCAAATCAGAATGCACCAACCCAAGTGGTTGTGTTTCCCTCCTTGCCTTCCCCTTCTCATAGCTCTGCTCAGGATGCTTCCCAATCACACATCCAATACATGCTCCAGTTGATGACTAGATTTATGGGTCCTTCCACCATTTCTTCTTTGTGCAATGTTTGAAGATACATGTAATTCATGTGGCCAAACCTCTCATGCCATATTTTGGAAACTTCATTGGCATGTGAGTGAAGTTCTTGATCACTGGAAGTGGGAGGAAGTTTGAAAACTTGTACATCCTCTCATGATGATCAGCATACCCAACTGCAATAACTTGGGCTGTTGAGATTTCATAAATCTCTACCATGTCAGGAGTGAAGGTCTCTCTCTTTGGCTCTCCTATATGGTTCTGAAAACAAATTTGCTACAAGATCTAGTACATACAATACTTCACTAAAATAGCCATGCTCTAAATCAATCCTCCCAATCCCCTTGGTTTGGAGTTCTGAATCATCCCTCATTCGAACTGTTGGGCCAGCATTCGAACTCATGGAGGAGAAGAGCTCTTTCTTGGCTACCATATGCTTCGAAGCCCCCGAATCAATGATAAAGGATGAATAGTTAGAAGTACCTGCCACCAAAGCATGACATTTCTCCTTGCTCTCATTTGAACTGGAGTTGCCATCCTTCTTCCTTGCGCTGTCAGGGACTGGAATGTTGTTCTTCTCCAGCAGTTGTGCCATGGTGTCAATGATATTTTTCATGCATGAGCTCTCTAGATGCCATTCCTTGTGGCAATAGTTTCATTTGGCCTTCTCTTTTCCTTCTCCTTGGAAGGATTCGAACTTGCATCACTAGATTTGGGTTTTTCTTCTTCTCTGGCAGCTTCAAATTCTTGGACTTGAGCTTGCCCTTTGAGAAATTCGAAACTCCCACTACTAGAGCTTGATCCTTGGTCTTGATGGTTCCCATTTGGATAAGTTTATATTGATCTTGAGTGAGTGTCTCCATGAAGTTTTCTAGACTGGGCATTTGCCAGTTTCGAAGTGTAAGTTTGCCAGAGTGGAATGTACTCACAAAAATTGAGAACTCTTGCCCCAACTTCGAACGTATAGACAAGATCAACTATTATTCCTTCTTCTCAATCCCACATTGTTTTAATTGCAACACAAGTGATTTGAACTTGGTGAAGAAGTCCTGGATTGTATCATAGTGCGTTGGGCTCAAGCTGATAAGCTCATTCTCAAGCTGGTGACCACATAGCTCATCAGTTTTGCCAAATAGAGATTCTAGTTTTTCCCAAACCTCTTTTGGTGATGTCAAAATGTCAAGGTGGAACATAAGCTCTCTTGAGATGCTCAGGTACAACAATCCATATGCCTCATTGAACTTGTTGAAATACTTGGCTTTCTCAACAATAGAGTTTGGTTCCACTTCAGTGCCCATGGTAACTCTGAAAAACCCCTTGGCTCTCAGCTGAATCACCATCTCTTCCTTCCAATCAAAAAATTTGAAGGTTGTTAGCATGATGTGGGTGGCCTCCATTTCTTCCTATGCTAATGGTGGTGAAATTACTAACTGGTCTGCACAGAACAATTCGATTTTATCTGGAACTCCACTAAAAATGCAGCTCAAATCAGTATGAATTGATATGAAACTCAAAAATATCCAACAGGCTCTGATACCATGTGAGGAATTCAAATCACCAAGTGATTAATTTGAACCATAGGAGAATCTAGGAGCGTTAGTGAAGCTCACAAATCAAATTTGGGTGCAAGAATCAACAAAAACCATCAAATTATAGATAAATTATACACACAATGTGAACAGAAACAAGATAATTTTGGACTTTCTAACCATGAAACTTGTTATTATCAAGTATATAATATGTCATAGGATTTTCGTGAGGCTTTGGAAGCCAATTGTGAGCATACAAGTCAAAATTGTCAAAATGGCATCAAACCCCCCTAGGTGGGCCAATCATGACCCAAATCACCCCAAACCGCCACGACCTATTGATTTGACATGGATGATGTGTTGTGGGTCAATGATTACACCTTGGACAGCATGGGTGTGCAAATCTGGGTGGTTTAGAGTCTCAATGCAGCATTTAATGCACAAAATCAGGCCAAATTTGGGCAAAATCCCACTCTAGCGCTCCAAGTCAACTTAGCTAACCACATCCAATGTATGGGAGCACACCATCAATGATGGAGGTGCACATGTGGCTGGTTGACTGAGCTGGAGTGCCCATGTGGGTGTGAAATCCCCAATTTGGCATGGCATATGTCCAACTAAGCACCCCTAGTCCACCTCATGGTGTATTAAAGCTTAAAAAGTAATAAAATTGACTAATTAGTGTAACTAAGGTACTGATGATGGATTACTGTTGTAACAACATATAAATAAATCCACTCTTTTTAATATAAATGTTATAATATTTTAACTAAGAAAGAATTTCCCCACCATATTAAATTATGGTTTAGAAAGTAATATTTTCAAACCTTTATGCATAAAATTTTGTTCCTGTGATGAGACTTAAGCATATAAAATTATGTCAAACATTTGCTTAAAACAAGGAAATTCGATAAATGAACTCTGATTAGTGAAATTCCACACAAGCATATAAAATTAAGCCATAAATTTCCTTAAAACAAGGAAATTCAATAAATGAAGTGTGGACCCAAGTAAACATTATTCCTTTTATTAAATCAAATGTTCANTATATATACTTTTCCAAATTCATATAAGATAAAAGACATAATTTTAGCAATTCCACCCATGAAATTTAACATGCCAACCCTACCATTCTATAACTTGTAACTTTAAACAAAAATATTTTATTAATTTGGCCCAGAACTTGAACTTCTACATGAACACTCCAAAATATTTTAATTTAACAATTAGGGCCCATGGTTTTCCAAAACCACAATACCTCTAATGCAAAATACCTAACAACATGCCTTGGCACAAAGTATTGTTTATAATTACTTAATTAACAAAATTAGAACATGAACATATAATTAATGGGTCAAACATATGAACAACCCAAACATCTGAACTTTTTTTTTAATTAATTAATGGGTTGAACATATTTGCTACAGGAACATCTAAACTTCATTAAATAATTAAATCAAACATGTAATTTAACTCTTAGGAATTATTATTTTCCAAATAAAATAACTTCGACATACGATTTCAAGCCTCAGAATTAACATTATCCACGTGGAATGAATTTAACTCTAACTTGAAGAAAGAACCCGCATTCATAAAATTTTGGATAATTACCACATAATTAAACTTATAAATATTTCATACCCATGAATATCAAAATAAAGCATGAATTTATACCTTGCATCTGAACTTAGAAAATTTAACAAGGAAATCGTTCAACACTTTAATCACTCATTAATTATTATCATTTCATAAATTAAAACACAGTTTCTAGGAAAATAAACTTATCTACAAAATAATTGAAATGGCAACTGGTTCATGGCAGCCACGCTCCACCCAACCTTAGGAAATTATGTTCATTTTTCTCTCAGTAGAAATCCACCCCTGAGCTGAGACTCAAGCATCCACCATAAATTCTCATAATTCCTAGGTTTCTCTCGGATTTCCTCATTTGGAAACAATATTTACTACTTTATTACCAAATCCATGCCAGTTGTTCAATTCCTTCCTTTAGCTTCATTCTAGCTAGCACCACAGTGAAAACCATCATTGCATCTATGTGTAGAATTCCACCAAAAGAATTTCTTACACCATTGGCATATCACTGGTGCAACCAGAGGAAAAAACCAGGAAAATTTATCAACCAAAAATGCAACTAAATAGGTTTGGGATTACATGTTCACTCAACCTACCCAACTGCCACAAACTGGTCAAATTTGACACTTTGCTCTGGAAATAGACTTGTTTCTTTGTCCTCAACGATTCCAATTGATCACGAAGTTTATGTTTAGTCACAAGTCTTCTCAATGTTACAGCATTCTCATGATGCACATTGCATTCTTTTCTTTTCTTGTTCAAAGTTCATTTTAGTCCTTCCTCTTTCACATTCTCCCCCTCACTGCTATTTTTTATCTGCCTCTCCTTCCCTACATTTTTGGTCCTCATTTCCCCAAGGTTCCACCAACCATGCATGTCCTTGTCACATTTTCACAACACTTGTCCATTTTTTTTCCATTAACTTCTTAACACCCTTTTTAACTTCAAAAATAGGTTTAAGGAATTAATTAGGGAAAGTATGAGTTTATTAATGTTATAAAGTAAGAAGAGTTAAATAGGGTCATACTTAGATTTTAGGCTATATGACACCACCCCCTCACTAACCTAGGTGAATACATGAGTCCCTATTCATTCAGTGCGGTGTCTCTTCCATTGCCAGCTTAAATTTAATATTAACAAAACAATTACAACATGAGTTCTGCCTTACAGGAACTCATAGTCTTTTAAAATTACATTAACAAAACAATGGGGTTTCAAACCAGGGGAGTTACATTTATACTCCTTAGCTTCTCCCTCAGAACTATCTTCCGGTTCTCATTGGAGCTCTGGTACAAATTGGTTAAGGCCACCCATATAATATAAGCACGAGTCTTAGTGGTCAAGTGATGGATCACATGATCCTTCACTGCATCAAAGATGACCCTCTTTGCCCTGATGTCCTTTTTATTGAAGGCTTACAATGTTGGTTCATCTATAATTGTGGGAATTTTAATTGGTTGAGCTTGAGTAAGGTTCACTACCTCATCCCACAACTCATCCTCTTGCAATATGGGCACTATCCTCGTCTTCCAAGGAACAAAGTTCCCTGCCCCATCCAATCCATCTTCCAACCTCAAACTGATAGTCATCACACTAAAAATGTAAGTCCAAATATGCCTAAGATGAACAAAATCAAAACTCCCTCTGAAGTCTGAAAATTATTGCTAAAAAATCAGCCTCTTCATGCAAGTCTCTTGCACATAAATAGTACCAACAATCTATTGTCATCTCAGATCCCTAATTTTGATACCATGTTAAAAAAAAACCTCTTCTCAGGCACAAAAATGGTCAAACACTTTGCATTCATCTGATATCAAACCTCAATAGTGAACATATCTTAAACACATTAATTTAATATTCAATGCAGTAATTTTGTAGGATGATATATTATTTGTAAAGTGAATTTGCAGTGGAAAATATCAATGAACAGTAAACTGTAAAACACATAAGACTCGGGAATTTTTGGCAAACTGTCTAGGAAAAACCCAAGGGGAAAACTTATTTGAGAGAGAGTAATTTTATTATTTTCTTCTTCAATATAAAAGTACATCAGTCACAATCAACATTAAATAACAAACTTATCTCGTAACCCAAGCTAATACTCAACATAGAAATTCGTGCCAACTATATAGGAATGTACAGTACGACCTCCTCAAATTTGGTGCACAACTGGGTATAATTTGTCTCAATTTCAATGCAAATAACAGCCTAGAAATTAGTGCCCCTTCACTACTAATTTCAGTCCTTTATTATTGTGCAAGGTGCCTCAAAATTTATGCCAAGTTCAGTGTGCTCACTGTATGGCCTGCTCAAAAATTGGCAATATGTCCTGCTTAATAAATGTTGATCTCTCTCCTTAAAAATCGTGCAACAATTCCTCCTCGAACTATGTAAACCTTCTCTACTTTTGTGATGTTGATTAACTGTTGAAACTGCCTCGATTTGTGTTCTAGAGTCTCTCTACAAATCGGGCCTCTGTCTGTTGATGGTATGGGCTTGGAAATCATGCCGATGTCAACCTTCTTCTCAGCTCCTCCTCTTAAGAACTCGACCTCCTCTCCAATTCTCTTGGTTGGGTGAATAAAATGAGAAATGGAGTGCCTTTTTAATCTCTTTCCCTTGTCTTTTAATTTCACCTACCTGGGGTAGATGAAAGGACACTAGATCAAGGGCCCACATTTAATCTAGTGTTTTCACATCAATAGATGAGAAAAGTCACTTTTTCTCCATTAAATATATTATCTCTCAACCACAACTTAAATTTATTAGAAAGTCCATTTATTCTCTAGAGTGAATTAAATACTTATCTCAAGTAATTAATACAAGGTTCATGTCATTTGTCCCATTTTAGTGACTTAGGCACAATGTCACCAAGGGAACACTTCCTTAGGTACAAAAATTCAACATTAGAGATTGTGTCTTATGCCCCCTACACCCTTGAAAAGGAAGCTTGTGAGGGGCACACAATCTCCATCCCAAGAAGTTCATGGATTTATTATAGACCAACCTTGTTTTAGCGACAATTTTGGTTAGTTAATCCTTCTAGACCATTGTCACTCTCACAAGACTTTTAACTGACGTAAACCCACCCATCATCATTTATTCGTGAGAGAGGCACTCTAGGCTTTAGTCTGAGCAAGTTCTCCTCACTAAGATAATATACTTAGCCATGATTGCTTTAAATTCCATGAATAGGACTCTAGCATCTAAAACAAGCATTTGGGAGGTGTATATACCTCATATGATGTTTGAACAATTTTCCCTTAAACATGGAAAATTTCTTCAAAACTTTTGGAAATTTAACTGGAGCGAACATAATCGAAAACCCACAAAACTTGAATTAGCCACAATGAATAGTAATTATTGAATGATGGATTTTTACAATAACAGAGAAGGAATTTTATAGGTATAAACACATCATTTCAATGGAATGGTGTGACCCTACGATTAGCTAAGTAATATTACATTTAATATTTAAAATAATTGTTCTTAAATACTTAGATACATAACATTGCCACCGTCTTTTAGAACGCTTTGTCCTCAAAGCAAAGGTAAAGATAGATATTGTTGACAAATTGTTCTGTCTCCCATGATGCGTCTTCATATGGAAAATTATTCCACCTAATGAGATATTCCTTGAGTGTTCGAGAACGAAGTCTTCTTTCTCTGGTTGCAACGATTGCCTCTGGTTCCAAAATGACCCTTCCTTCGTCATCTAACATATTAAGTATTGTTTACACCATTTGATGTCGCCCCAACATTTTTTTGAGACATGATACATGGAATACATTGTGGATATGACTTTTATCACGTAATTGTAATTCATACGCAACTTGACTAATCTTCTTCGTGATCTAGTATGGTCCAAAGAAATTTGGGGCCAACTTGTTTTTTCTTCCTTGTTTAAGAGATACCTATATATAGGGTTGGAGTCTTACAAACACCCAATCTCCTACTTCAAATTCTCTTTCGGTTCTATATTGATCTGCCTGTTGCCTCATACGGTTTTGTGTCATGACTAAGTTATCCTTGAGTAATTCAATTGTTTTTTGAGATTTCTCTAGTTGGTTCCTTTTCTGGAACATTAGTGTTGTTTAGAACTAACTCCTTCCAATTTGAAGGTTCATACCCATATAAATCTTGGAAGGGGGTCATCTTTGCAGAGGTGTGGTATGTTGAATTGTACCACCATTCTGCTAGGTGTAACCATTGAGACCAATGGTTTTGCTTATCTATTACGAAACAACGTAGATAGGCTTCTAAGCATTTATTTACGACTTCAGTCTGACCATCTATTTGCGGGTGGTAAGTTGAGCTCCTATTGAGTGATGTGTCTACTTGTTTGAAAAATTCCCTCCAAAATTTTCCATTCAGTTTTGCATCTCTGTCGTTGACGATGACTTTTGGGAAGCCATGTAATTTGTAGATATTCTTGCAAAATATATCTGCAATTTGTTTTGTCGTGTATGTGTTCTTTATTGCCATGAAGTGTGCAAATTTGGTTAATCAATCGACCACTACAAAGATTTTGTCATTTCCTTTCCGATGGAGGTAACCCATCGATGAAGTCCATTTATATATTTTCCTATTTCTAGTTTGGAATGTGTAGGGGGTGGAGTAACCCTGGGGTTAAAATATTTTTGCTTTTGTTCCTCTGGCATTTGTCACATTATACCACATATTGCAGGATATATTTTTGCATTCCCTTCCAGAAAAATGACCTTCTTGCATTATAATAAGATTTGAAGAATCCTACGTGTCCTGTGGCTGGTGAATCATGGGATTCCTTCATTACCTTAACCTTGATTTTAGAGTTTGAGTTTAAATAAATCCTCCCCTTATACCAAAGGATATCGTTTTTCCATTCAAACTTGGGGTCATGATTGGAATTGTTAATTATAGTGCTTGTTTCTGGGTCCTTGGTGTATTCGCTTTGTATTTCATCTAACCATTCTAGAATTGCAACTAAAATGGAGTAAGAGGTAATATCCTCATATTTTCTGGAGAGTGCATCTGCGACTACATTTTCCTTCCCCTTTTTATGTATTATTTCCATGTCAAAAGCAACGAATTTTTTTGTCCACTTATGTTGTTTTGTGGACAACGTTTTTTGTTGAAGTAGGTTTTGAAGACTATTTTGGTCTATGCGGATCATGAATTTGCTCCCTAGGAGGTATTGTCGCCACTTTGTTAATGCCTGCATAGTTTCCAACATTTCCTTATCATATGTAGACTTCAATTTTTCTCTCTTGTTTAATTTCATGCTCTCAAAAGATATCGGGTGTTCATCTTGCATTAGTACTGCTCCCAACCCATAACCTGAAGTGTCACATTCTATTACAAATGGTTTGGAGAAGTCTGGGGTAGCTAGTACAGGTGTGGAGGACATAATTCCTTTCAAAGCTTCAAATCACTTATCCGCTTCTTCACTCCAGTGGAATGCATTCTTTTTTAGAAGGTTGGATAAGGGTGCAGTTATGTGCGCATAATTCTGGATGAATCTTCTGTAGTATCCAGTTAGCCCAAGGAATCCCATTAACTTGGATAGGTTAGTGGGTTTGGTCCATTCTGTGATTGATTTGATTTTTCTTGGATCTACCTTGACTCCTTCTTTAGATATTACGTGACCAAGATAGTTCACTTCTTCTTTACCGAACATGCATTTGGACATCTTGGAGTAGAACTGATTTTCTTTTAAAATAGAGAGTACTTGTTCCAGATGTACGAGATGGTTCTTCCATGTCTTACTGTTTATGAATATGTCATCAAAAAAACTAGTACAAACTTCCTTAGGAATGGATGAAATAAGTTATTTGTGATTGTTTGAAATGTCATTGGAGCGTTAGTTAGACCAAAAGGCATTAACTTAAATTCATAATGTCCTTCATGGGTCCAGAAAGTTGTCTTCGCCACATCTTCTAGCCTTACTCTGATTTGGTAATATTCTGACCTTAAGTCTAATTTTGAAAAGTACCTTGCGCCATGAAGCTCGTCCAACATTTCATCGATAAATGGAAAGGGGAATTTGTCTTTAATAGTTATCGTGTTTAGTCCTCTGTAGTCGATGCATATCCTAAATGACCCATCCTTCTTCCGTACCAGTACTATTGGTGCAGCATAAGGACTATGACTTTCTGTAATCACTCCACACTTCAGTAAATCGTGAATTAATCTTTCAATATCAGTGTTATGATGGTGTGGATACTTATAGGGTTTAACATTGACGGGGCTTGATCCAAACTTGATTTTGATGACATGCTCGATCTTCCTTTCTAGTGGTAACTCCATGGAGAGATCTTCGAATACCTTTTTGTACTTTTGTATTAGTCCTTGGATATCTGGTTAACCTGGTTTAACCCCTTCTAAAGTTAATAATTCCATCCCTTGGCATTGTACGACATATGTTGGTGCTCCCTTTCGAATTAGCTTCTCCATTTTGTGGGATGACACAATTTGTGTGCGAGGGGGTTGAAACCCATACAACTTGTATTTTTCTCCTTGCCACTTAAACTTTATAAAGTGTTCTTGGTGGTTTGCTGAGTAGGTACCTAGTGTTTGCAGGAACTGAATTCCTAATACTGCATCAACTCCTCCTAAGGGTACTGCGTAAAATTATGACTCAAGGTTATAGTTTTGTATTTGCAGCTTAACGTTGTGGCATTTTCCCACATTTTCGATCTTCTTTCCATCTACGACCATTACCTTCATGTTAGGTACTGGATATATGAAAAGGTTAAGCCTCTTTGCAACACTTAAGGAAATGAAATTATGGGTACTTCTTGCGTCGAATAGGACAATAACATTGTTATTTTTTATATGCCCTTTTAGTTTTAATGTATGTGGTTGGTGTATTCTTGTTATGGTTGCGATCGATATCTTGGGTGTTTCTTCATCTTCTGAATCTCAAGGAGGATTTTGGATGTCACATGTTTATTCTATGTCGGATTCCGTGATGTCTGACTTTCCTTCCTCTTCTGCTTCACATTGATATAGGTTCTTGGTGGTCTCTTTTTTCAAACATCTATGTCTTGGGTCCCACTTCTCTCTGCAATATTTACACTTTCCTTATTTCATTCATTGGAATTCTAAGGTGGGTTTGTTGTCACTTCTTAGATGTGGTGGCTGGTATTTGGTGTTGGTTTTGGTATTTTGGACGAACCTTCAATCGTTATCATGGTTTCTGTTCCACGTCTTTTTTATTTTTTCCTCAATGACTTTTGCCTTGCGTCTCGTCTTGTCCAAGGTTGAGACATTAGTAGCTCTAGTTCATCCGTGATATAGGGTTTTAGTCCGTATACATAAGTTTGTAGGCGTTGATTTTCTATGAGTTCTTGCACACGTGTCGCTAGGGATTCCCATTTGTCGGTGTATTCATCGACGTCACCTTTCTGCTGCAGTCTAGTGAGCTTTGAGAATAAGTCTTTTTCTTTTAAATCTTAAAACCTCTTAAAGAAGTCATTTTTGAATGTGTTCCAATTGAGCTTAGTTTTCTGTGTTGTAACCTTCCACCACATATACCAATTGTATGCCCAATTTTCTAGTTACATCGAGGCATATTTATCATTTCTTCGTCGGATGCGAT
The DNA here is from genome assembly GCA_001517045.1 of Pseudotsuga menziesii. Taxonomy (NCBI): domain Eukaryota; kingdom Viridiplantae; phylum Streptophyta; class Pinopsida; order Pinales; family Pinaceae; genus Pseudotsuga; species Pseudotsuga menziesii. The sequence goes on along the minus strand of LPNX010976263.1, from coordinate 635,777 downwards.
ATTGTGTATGGAGAAAAATTCTTCTGCCTTGTTGATCCACGCCACGCTCCGTTTTGTTTCGCCATTAAATTTTGACAATTCTAACTTGGGTTTCATTTGATGTCCGCCTATTGGTGGCTTGGGAGGAGAGAGCAGTTGTTCTAGATTTGGAGAATGATTGTGATTGATCTCTTCTTGTGGGATCTCTCCTTGGGGAGGAATTGTCTTATGATGGTTTGCATTTATTGAACTTGAGGAGGGCTGGTCTTCCCCTGACACATTGCCAGCTATTGTGGTTATTTTTTCTTCTAAATACTACTTGAGTTTGTTTAATCTGGTTTCAAACCCTAATGATATATCTCTTCTTACTCCGTCCATCTCCCATGGTATAGTTTCATTGACTTCCTTTTTTACAGTTTTTGATAATCCTTTTTGGCCTTTGTGTAGTTCTGGTTCGATTTGGTCAAGCCTTGTGTGTAAACCTTCGAGCTTTTTAGAATCCTGGACTTGGTTTTTTTCCAAAATCTCCATTCTATCCTTAATTTCCTTCATTTCTAACATACTCTTTGCACAAGGAGGAATTTTTGTTTACTAAAGATGGTGAGATTTTAAATATAATAATTAATTATTCTATTAATAATAATCTTTATTTTATTTGTTTGTTTTAATAAAATAAAAATAAAAATGAAATATTATAATACAATATTATAATATTTAATTTTTTGTTTTATGCAGATTTACGTGGAGGTGGGAAAATGGAGGCGAGGCAAGGGCATGGTGAGGAGGATGGCGAGCTCGCTGCGAGGAGTAGGGAGAGGAATGTAGCAGGCGGGAGGAAGTGGAGCAGGTGTATGCAGGTGGTTGTGGAGAATGGAGGATGACGGGAAGGAAAGCGATTGAGAGGGCAAGGCGAAGGAAGGATGACGGCACTGTGTGAGGGAAGATGCAGCTGGGCGTGAGGGAAGATGCAGGTGGGTGTGGAGCAGGGGGCTATGACGGAAGATGAAGGTGGGTGTGGAGTGACGTGCAAGGGGAAGATGAAGTTATGAGTGAATATGGGAGTGGGGATGTGCAGGAAGGATGCGTGGAGGAGCTGCGAGGAAGAGGGAGGAAGGAGCTGCGATTGGAGAAAGCGTGCAGGAGCAGTGGTGGAGGGCGATGGTGTGTAGTGGTTGAGTGAGGGGATGCAGATGGCAATGGAGGAGTGGGAGGAAAAGTATAATTAGGGGAGGGGTTGCCGAAGGTGTCGAGGAGCTCTGATACCACTTGGAGCGAAAGTAATAGAAAACCCACAAAACTCGAATTAGCCACAATGAATAGTAATTATTGAATGATAGATTTTTACAATAAAAGAGAAGATATTTTATAGGTCTAAACACACCGTTTCAATGGAATGGTGTGACCCTACGATTAGCTAAGTAATATTACATTTAATATTTAAAATAATTGTTCTTAAATAATTAGATACATAACATTAACTTTCATAACACTCTTCTCTAAGGCACGGGATTTAAAAAGCAGGTTAATTCATGGTAGATAAAACTCTTAATAGAACCAATATATGGTCCAAGAATACAAGAAATGATAGAGGCATGGAAATTGAACCCACACAAGAAAACAAAGATGGGAAACTGCTCCACTAAGAAGCCTTAAATCCACAAGGACAAAACATCTATGGTGTTTCACACAACCAAGGGCCATGGGAGATAATAGCAAACCGATGTAAATCTTCTTTAAAAGAAAATAGCATTGAGTACTTAGATGGTGTGATCTATGTGGCTCCCAAACTTCCTTGAGTGGGGCCTTGCCTCAGGTGAAACCCATCGAACAAAATACCATACGACTGTGTGCCTTGTGAGCTTATCACAAACACTGAAATACTCATCAATAGATACATGCACATGAATTCCATTACCTCATCAAATACTTTTGAAATAAAGCTTCACGAGGCCTACAAAGATGCCATGCTAACAATAAGTAGATACAATTCTATTGTTGATAGCCATAGCATTCATCGAATCAATATACCCAACTTCATGCTAAGGGTTGGGCATTATGAGGCATCCATAGGCCTTGTGACAAGCAAGAGAAACCACTTAGGACCCATGGACAATGAAGTTGTCACAACAAGAGTGATGTTGAAAGCGATGAGCAATGAAAGCATACAAACCCAAACCATTTAAACCCTAGAAGAGTTATCAGCCATCATAATCAATGATGTCTTCACAAGTCTACGAATATGTACCAAAGAACAATTATTGTAATACTTCAACATAAAACTTGCACTTGATGACACCAATTCTTGTGCTCGGATATTATCACTCCCAATAGATTTCAAACAAACACAACAAACATGAGTTTGGATGATCAATATGGTATCATTTTGTTGCACCAAGCCAATTCTACCTTTGATGTAGTTTAATTAATCAATAATTGTTTAACTCAGTTACTCCTAATTAGTTTGAACTTCTAACCCAAGACCACTTTCACTAGATGTGTTTTTAAATTGCAATAATTTAAAATTTAAATAAGTATACTATTTTAAACACTAAAAAAATATTAATAATTCCGAAAAAAACTAAACTATAATGTCGATAAAACTTGAAATTAAAAACTATAAAAAAGAATTGAAAAATAAATAAATAATAAACTATGGGGGGGGGGAACGAGCGGCGCGACACTAAGCCCAACGATTTATTTCGAGTGGTTGCGAGTTGTTTCTTGCAAGCTGGAGGTTTCAGGGTCAAATCCCTTGGTGGCTAATCATAAATTGTAATAGGGCCTCACTCAATATTCCCATCGGGTTAGGTTGTGTAATCAAAGTTGATAGCTTACACCACATAAATACTTAGCTTCTCCATGTTCTCCATATTTCGAAGGAATTTTTTGTGGATGTATCGAACAACTGATATCCAAGGATATATATATAAAGTTGATTTTTTTAATTTTAAATATGTTGTTTATAAACTTGATATTTTTTTTTTAATAGAAACTGAAAAAAGAGTAATATTAAATAGGTTGTGCACAGCCATTCATTACAAAAAACAACAGCTTAAGCATTCTTGCAGGTCTGAGGAAAATGAAACAAAACTAGGCCATGAGATAGACCTTAATATGCCGCAGAGAGTTCTAACATTTCGATTAGTTACAGACGTAGTATATAATCAAACAAATTGCTGATTAAGTAAGATACAAAAAAACATAATCTAAAGGAGACACATTAAGGGTTGTCGGGTTGCCCCTTAGGATGGGTGACAGATTCCTCCACCATATTCGGGACTGCTCCTACTGGATTTTCATGGGCTTGGCTTCCTTGATTCAGCTGAACCAAACGCTGTAAATCCTCCTGAATACGGTCTACTTTTCCCATAATTTCCTTCAGATTCATTTCATTGTCATTTATCCTAGCATCATGGTTGCTAATCTAATAGGATGTGTAACCAACCACATCAACAAGATTTTTGACCTCCTTAGCAGTCTCTCTGTTGTCCATAATCCCTATGGCCACCATTTCATATAAACGTTGAATATTAACCTTCAAATCTGCAAAACCAACATTATCCCTTCCGCAGTCCATTTCCTGTATGTGGGGGTGGCCTTTGCCGCAACTGTGGCTATGGAGATTAAGACTTGACAGCTTATTGAGAACAGAACCAATAGAAACTAAATCCTGACCACAATAGTGACTGCGACACCAACTCAAAAGAGACAAATTGTTGCAAACAGAGCCGAGGAAGGAAAATTCTTGCTGCAGAGAGTCAAATTCCTTTCTAGCATGGCAAGATAGAGTACCTATCGAAACTTCCTTCGAACAAGGGCAGTGACAGCCAAGGGTGGAAAGATTACCTTCAGAAAGGAGCTACCTGAAGAAGCTTTTTGCGGTCGCAGAAGAACTAGCTAAGCACCAAGTAGAGATCCCATGAAAGTTGAGGTTGGAGCAATGGCGATTCAGGAGACCGGCCTAAGCAAGGCCCTCTTTCACAGTACTCCTAAGCAGAGACAAGACCTCCCAAGAGATCACCTAAACAGAATCTCCCTGAGAAAGAATGCCTTCACCAAAACCAGGTTGGGCGATGAGCAAGACTTCATCGGAGGAGGAATTGGGAGGCACATTAAAAATAGGGTTGTCGGAGGGAGCAAAGGGGCAGATGAAACTTCTGGACGAAGCCATGGTACGCAGATGGAGATAGTTTGAAGCATGCCTTCTGCGCATGCATTTAAGCCTCAGGGGAGAGGAATTAAAGGCTAGAGATTGTGTGGAGAAACGGAGGGAGAGTGGAGGCCACATGTCGCTTAGGCAGGACACAAGATTAAAACCATAATTCAATAAATTAATTTGGGAGAGACTTAGGTTAATGGTAATCCTTAAGGATGGAGGCTTGCAATGCATTTAGGGAATTGGTTTAGTGCCAATATCTGTATTGTTTATGCGGATATGACCTTGAGGAAGGGAGGCCCCTTGATTTTCCAACGCGTCCACGAGGGCATTATTTGCTCTTAGAATGTGGAAGAATTCGATTCTACTCATGAGGAGGGGAGTAATTATGTCGTACAGTCTTCTACATTTGACGGAGCCTGTGGAATATCCATTGATCATTTTGTATATGACTTGTAGCGAGTCTCCAAAGACTACCAGCCTGGAGATGGTTGTTGAGTCTAAGAATTCCAGGCCCTGCATGAGAACCATCCACTCAGCCTCATTGTTCATCTTGTGGCCTAGCCCCCAAGCAAAGGTTTTTTCAGTTTGTCCTCCGGGATCAAGTAATATCCCCCCCCCCCACACCTGCCTCCCCAGTTTATAAACTTGATATTAAATATGCAGGTAAAAACAATATTTTAAAATAAATTAATAATAGGATTTTTATTTGTGTTCGACCCATTAATTATTGAATAAACAATAAAAGTAAGATATGTTCTACCCATTAATTATTTAATAAAGCTTAGATGTTTGTGTCATAGATATGTTCGACCCATCAATTATTTAAGAAGGTTTAGATGTTTGTTATCGAAGATATGTTTGACACATTATGCCTAATGGGTAAATTGGAAACCACACACTGATTTGGTTATTTAAAATAATAAACAATAAAAGTAAGATATGTCCATTGCATATATAGAATCAAGTTAGTATAGATTATAATCTGTTTGAACTACCTCAAGAAATTCTTGATCACCTAGAAATGATTGGTTTTCATACTCTTGATCATATTAAGAGTCCCAAATGGTCGGTGTTGAAGGGAGGTTACTAGTTAAATGCTAGAGATGTGGGGCTGACAGGTGAATGGGCATTGAAATGGGATAAATATATAGGTGTCCTGAAGGAGGCTAGGGTTAAGTTGAAGACTGAAGATGGCAAATTAACTTGGCCAGAAAACAAAAAAACTAGGATTATTACAGCTAAGTTGGCTTATGACTTTCTTACTAAATACTAGAGTAAGGAGGAAAACAGGTGGTGGTTTAAAAAGTTGTGGGATTGGAAGGTACCACTTAAACTGAAAAGTTTTTGGTGTCTAGCCCTTCAAAATAAGCTCTTAACTTGGAAAAATATTATGAGGAACTGGCAAGGTCCCAGTTATTGTTATTTGTTTAAACAAGAGAGTGAAATTGTTTTACATAGTTTTGTAAACTGTTTATTTGCAGAAAAGTTTGGTCATTGGCTATAGATATGTTGGGTATCAAGTGTGAGTGGGGTATGTTTCTTTCATTAATTGGTTCATTGATTCTGAGTTATACATGTTGCTTCCAAGTTTCATTTCTTGGTCCATTTGGAATATGAAAACAAGGTTGTTTTTCAAAATATCACACCTAATCTTTTGACTTGTGGGATAAAAGGTATCAGTCTTTTCAAAGAATACACGGACATGCATTTTATAAAGAAGACTAAAAGACGATGTTATCAAATTATTACCGCTTTCAGTGTTGAAGGTTTTTTCAATGGTGCTTCATCAAACTACTCCTATGGATGTAGAATGGTTCTCATATTAAATGAGGAACATTATTTTACATTAAGTGTGGGTGGAGGAAATGGATCAAACACCAAAGTTGAACTGTTGAGTTTATGGGAAATTTTGTAGTTTGTTTCTCTTATTGAGATTTCGAGATTTCGGACATCAATATTTCAGGGGACTCTAAAGTGATAATAGAGTGGATAAAAGGCAATTATAATTTACAGGTTATGGAGCTTAAACATTGGTGTCAGAGAATCCATCTTTTAAAAAGCTCCTTTATTCAAATCTCTTTAAGACATGTTTCAATATCCTTCAATATGATGGCAGATAGTCTTTCAAAAAAGGCTATTTTTCTCAAGGTTGGCTCGGTGAGGTATGAAGAATTCTTGGAGGGAATTTTGCTTAATGAAGGAGAGGCTGACATAATAGCTTTGGCTAGTTTCTGTTAAGAAAGTTTTGTTTAGTCTTTTTTGTAAACTTTCGATTTTGTTGAAAGGTCTAGGATATATGTAATCAGTATGATGAGTGAACCCTATAGTATGAGGCAGGGATTGCAGTTTTATGTAGAGTGTTTTTCTACATGATGGATGAAGTATGAAAGCTATGAGCTATATATGTAAATATTTTTCTTTGATTTAATAAAGTATCAAGAAAAATGACTTTCTTTTGAAAAAAAAAAGAATCAAGTTAGTATGCCATATTAGCCATCATTAATTCTCTAATAAAAGAACTCTTACACTTTCTAAATATTCATCTTTAGAAAAAATGGATAATTATTTTTTAATTAATAAAAATTAATAATTTAAATAGCATATATATATTAAGTTAAAATTATTGACTTAATTTAAATATTAACTAAAATTACTCATTCTTATTTAGTACAATTTTCATATTTTAAATTAATTAAAGTCTTTAAAACTTTTAAATACATCTATAAATAAATTGAATAACAATTTGCTCTTGTTTATTATAATAAATCATTTTGATATTTTAAATTAATTAAAATTCTAAGAAATTTTAAATTACATCTATAAATAAATTAAGTAACAGTCTTAGAGTATTCAAACTAAAATTTACATCTATAAATAAATTAAATAACAGTTTTAAAGTATTCACCTTAAGAATTTTAAATTAAAACTAAAAAAAATAACATAATGGCTAAATAAGAAAAAAGTTTTTAAAGATTTTAGTTAACTATTTCATATACTAGACCAGGAAAAAGATGATAAATTTGAAATATTTAATCTTATCCTGAAACTCGAGATGGGTGACATCCATCCATCCTGATGAAGACTAGTTTTCTTTCTTGGTCAAAACTCTCCACATAAATTGTTTTTATGAGTATATACTCCAATAATGCATGTAAAAGTTGTGCTCCCTTAACTTAAATTGTCTTTGTCTTTATGACTATATACGGCAATAATACATGTAAAACTTGTGTTGATCTAAATTGTCTTTATAATATATACGACAATAATGCATGTAAAAGTTGTGCTCCCTTGACCTAAATTGTCTTTATGAAAAACGCATATCACACTGGACTAACAGGTTATTATCTTTGGGAGGGCGCCTGATTCTGATTCGTGTTGTACTCACTAGTCTGCCTGTATATTGGTTTGCTCTATTCCCTATCCCCTCGTCCATCCTGGACTCGCTCAGAAAGCTCATCTTCTCTTTCCTGTGGGGCTCGACGGTCCAGCATAAAAGGTACCACCTGGCAGATTGGCATTTGTTGGCTAGACCCACAGCCCTAGGGGGTTGGGGCATTAAACATCTCCCACTCTTCAGTATTTCTCTTAGAATGAAGAATTTCTGGTTTGCTATGAATCACAAAGGCATATGGAATCTGTTATTAAAGGCAAAATATATGAGAAATCTGCCTTTACATACTTGGTTTAGACAGAAATGTTTCAGGCAGACAAATGCTTCTATCATTTGGAAAGGTTTCCTCAATACTATACATTGGATAGGAAAAGGTCTTATGTGGCAGGTTGGCAATGGGAAGAAGGTACTTGTGGGGGCGGATCCAATTGTTGGAATGGATAGAGATTATATTCTGTCTTTTGAGCTGAGAACATATTTAGAAGATTACAGGATCTCCACTCTGGATCAGCTTATAAATCATGCTACTGGTGGTTGGTTTTCAGCAGAGGAACTTGATTTATGTGATATCTGGAGCAGACAATGGAATATTTATATCAGAGTCTTGAATTATAATAGAATACACCTGAGAGGGGAGACTGATTCTCTCCTGTGGTCCTTTGATAAGTATATTGGTCCCATCACTGCTGCTCGATGCTATAACAGCCTCATTTATGAACACGCAGATGAGATTCAAAACCGGGCTATGAATTTGTTGTGGCCTTCGAAATTACCAATAAAGCTGATATGTTTCACATGGTTGCTGATGAAGGATCGTATTCTCACCTGGGATCACTTACAATCTAGAGGGTACATTGGACCAGGTCTGTGCGTCTTATGTAAGAGGTATTGTGAGGACTGTGATCATTTGTTTTTGCGGTGTCTCTTCACTGAACACATATTTGCCCACTTCTCGGCCAGTCTGGGTTTTACTTTCCGGCCACTTGATAATATCCAGTCCTCTTTAACCCACGGGTACAACACCCACGACCGATCTGCTTCTTTCATTTATACTCCTGTGGTCATTTACTGGTACATTTGGCTCCTTCGAAACTCCTGTATATTTGAAGACATTAAACCTTGTGCCTCCTCACTCATTACCAGGATTGATTGTTTTCTTGCGCTCTACCCGGTCCCACATAAAACTGTCAAGAGAAGGCAGATTGGTACTCAGCCCATCCATACCTTTCCTGTGGGCTATTTTGATGGTGCAGCTAAAAATAATATGGGCGGGGTTGGGTTTATGATCTACCTCAGTGAAACCCACTATTATTGCTTTTCGGTTGGCTGTGGAAATAGCACCAATACACGTGCCAAGCTCTTGGCACTTTGGGCTGTCCTACGTGTCTGTCAATTGATGGGACTGCCCATTAAGATGATATATGGTGACTTTCTTGTGATTATCTCTTGGGTTAACAGAATATCCACCCTTGATGTTCCCAATCTGATACATTGGTGCGATGATATCTACACTATGCTGCGACTGGCTCCACCGGTGTCCTTCAATCATATATATCGGGAACACAACACTCTAGCTGATGGTCTTTCAAAAAAGGCAATGCATTTGGATATGGGTCTTGGATATTTCACTGAATCTATGGATGGTAGGGTCCTTAGAGAGGGACATTTCACTCTTTTTTGATGGCTGTTATCAATTACAGCATTGTTTCTTATATGTTTTGATGAACATACTATCTTACTTTTGAAGACTTTCAGCTAGACACTGCATTTCTTTGGCATGTATGTTTGATTGGACACCAGATATGTTCGGAAAATCTGAACCGAGTTATCGGGAATGATGAGAAAGTCTGCATACGATCAGACTTTGTGATTTATATCCTACCATTTCCTGGTTGTCATAGATCATTATGTCTTTTGTTTGGTTGTAAGAGTGTTGATGGACTGATTGTCAAAGTTTCCATGATGTTTGTATAAGACGTCTTTTGATTCTGATGAATAACAAAGACTGGCATTTTTTCTTCTGAAAAAAAATTGTCTTTATGAAAATATAAAACAATAATGCATGTAAAAGTTGTGGTCCCTTAACCTAAATGTTCTTTATGACTATATACAGCAATAATGCATGTAAAACTTGCGAGTTGTCTAACTAGGAACGAATTTCTCCTTATTTTTTATCTTTTTTCGGCCATGAATCTTCATGGAATTTTCAAAACATATAAAAACATTACTAGATTTTACAGAGTGTGGGTGTTCAGGGGTTTTGGTGTCACCTGATTTCATTTCTGCACTTAAAATCGCCCAACAAACTACAGAAAATACAAGATTTTGTGAGTTAAATTCACCTGATTCGGGCTGAAACGGAAAATCCAAATCCTCCCCTAGTTAAACGGCTCTTAAAACTTGTGCTCCCTTGACCTAAATTGTCAATATGACTATCTAAGGCAATAATGCATGTAAAAGTTGTGCTCCCTTGACTTAAATTATGCTTGTGCTCCCTCAACCTAAATTATGCCTTTCTTGTTGATCTGTGGAGGCTGTATTAGACAAAAGAATAAACAGAGAAAGTTTTACATGTATATACAGTTAGAAATAACAGAACATTCAACGAGGTACCATGTGGCGCACGTGGAGGCCCTGAGCTGCATGCAAGACGGGATCATGCGGATAATAGGTCTGATGGCTCTGTGGTGTTGAAAGATGGCGAGGTTAATGGGTTTGATGGCTTTGATAGGCCACCTTTAATTACTAAATTTACCCCTTTGCACTGACCCTTTGGCTTATCCATTCCATCTGGCGATCCCAGTGATCCATCCCATCCAGCCCTCCCTCCAGCCATTCCAGTCCAGCAAGAAGGACCACTGGTTCTGAGCTGCTGGTACATTCAAAATAAATATGTAGTTCAAAAGTTAGGCATGCCCTATAAATATAGGGTTTTTGACAGCCAACCTTTGAGTATTAAAAATCCATCATCTTTTCTTCAACCTTAGCTAAATGATTTAAATGCCGCAAATACAACTGCTTCTTGAATCTTCATGAAAAGGAGGCGAGACATCTAGATCTTGCTGTATTGTATATGCTTGTTTGTCTTGTACCCTTAATATTTTGAAACTTAAATAAATCAACAATAATTTTAATTTCTATCCAGTTGTGATCAGATTTTGTCTTTAATAATTTTTTTCCATATGTTCTGATCAGAGATTCATGAAGTAAATAACTTGGAATTTGCAAACAGAACTTCTACAGCAGATATTAACTCTACAAATGCAAGTACAGAGTCTGCATATTCTGTTACTGTTTAGGCAAGCCCATCTATGAATAACAAAAGCTTTTGAATTTCAGTCCAAATTATCAGATACTAACTATGGCCAATGCTAACTATCATAAATCCATCTTAAGCATCTAGAGAACTTCTACAGCAGATATTAACTCTACAAATGCAAGTACAGAGTCTGCATATTCTGTTAGGCAAGCCCATCTATGAATAACAAAAGCTTTTGAATTTCAGTCCAAATTATCAGATACTAACTATGGCCAATGCTAACTATCATAAATCCATCTTAAGCATCTAGAGGGATTAAAGGAATCAGCTGCAAACATTTTGGTATCGATCTATGCTATTTTATTTGTTTTGGAATTTATTTTTTTAATTATCTGAAGTAGCCTGTTTTCGACATGAGAGTTAAATCATTAGTTTGTATATTCCATTGTAGTTTTACATGCGACACCTCTATTCCACCCCAGGCTGTGGAGTGCACACCTCACAGCTTCTTTGGGTGCAACTATCTTTCAATTTTCCATCTACATTCCTGTCACATCTATGAATACAATGTAGGGTGACATTCAAAGGCCAAATGATCTTGGTGCTGGATTTTTCTCATTACTAAATGTTCCAATTAGTGTAAACTAGTAGATACATGAAAGGAAAATCCTATAGGGGGTTGATTACACATCCTAGTCTATATGCAATTGAGAGTTTTCCTTATTTCAATACAGAGTGGATATATTTGGATCTTGAATTCCTCAAACTGGCTGACTGATAGGATTATTTGGCAACAGAAATCTTAGATTTGTTGAGCCTCGTTGCATTTATCACGGCACTCATGGATTTATTTGGTTTTGTATGTGTTGTTTTCTTTATGGTTTCATAAACTTTTTTGTAACGTCGCTAACCTTCCGACCGGTTAAGAAGACGCTACTGATGTTGCTGTCTACCCGGACAACTAGCCCATGAACATACACATAATAAAAATTGAAATGCATTGAAGTAAAACATGCATAGATGCATAAGTATTCATCATACAGCGGAAGCAACTACATTCCATCCAAGCATTTAGCATGTTCATCATTTTCATTAAACAACAAATACAATTTGCAGAGATGAAATAGACAAGAATACTTATCTTATGAAGAAACTCATTCCGCAACCAGCTATGTCGCTGCAACGTTCCACCCAACCATAGGCCAGTGTGCTCCTTAATCTTTCAGCAACACTGCCACCCCCGAGCTGGGCATGATTCCCCAAGGAAAAAGAAACTAAGCAAGCTCACACATAACCAAAGATATGTCAAAACTCAGTCAAGCCAAAGCTATGTTTGGGTTTATCAGACCAAGAGTACACAACAACACATAACCAAGCCAACAAGTTGGGTTTATCAGGTTATCAGGAAATGGAAGCACTGTCTGCTAAACTAGTGGGCTCACTGAAGAGCTAAGGATGCCTACACCAGAACTAGTTTGACTCCTAAGACATCCACACACACACCCAACACAAGGAATCATTCTCTTCTCTACTGCACAGTCCCTCAGGAAATGACTTCCTTCCAGTGCTATTCAGGGGGTGTAGAGAAGAGAGCCATCCCTCTAGCTCTGTCTATGAAGCTCCTGCAAAACACTAGGTTTGTCAAGCAGAATCCTTTCCACTTCTACACAATCCAAAGACCAATTGCATACACAGCAATATACACCATTTCTGGGTTGAGGAAAACAGTTTAGCCACAAAATCAATTACCAAGGAGGATAAGAACAACCCACTAACAGCAAATCGTATCCCAAGGACGTTTTGGCCCTAATGTGGCCAAAAACGAATTCATCAACAACACCCAAGAGAATGTGGTCGCTCCTCAAAATCGTTGGGCAACACAAAAATGATTTTCAACTTGACAAACAGTGGGGAATGCAACAAAAAAAGTTGGGGAAAAAACCCAACTACAAGAACATCACAAAAACGAAATTCTCAGCCTCAAGAAAAATGAAGAACGACTGCCCACGAGAGGAAGAAATACACAGCAAATCCAAAAATCATGGATTTCACACTCAACAAATTCCCAGCCGCTTGAGGGAGCCCCAACGTGGGTGAGTGATGATGAGGAAAACGCCCAGGAGCCCAATCGCGAAGGACAAACATACCACAGGAAAAATCGTGGAGGTGAAACAACTCCCAAGCTTCCCTGCGTGAGGCAAAAATGAAGAACGTGGATGTATGGCCAAATGGGCATGCATTTTGGGTGTTTACTTGCCCCAAAAGTCAAAATTGATTTTCCCCAAAAATGGGTTTTCCCCAAATTCGAATTTCCTGCCCATACTCTTCCCATCCCTATGCAATAACTACTTCAACCAATTTTTGGCAGAATTAAATGATGGGGTGAATGAAACAAGAAAGGTAGTTGACTGTTTCATGGGTTCTCCCTTTGACATTTGGCTTTTCCCCATTGGCCCCAAAGGTTAAATATTCCCCCCTCCTTATCCTTAGAAAATCATGCCCCCATCTCTTTTAATGTTGCATAGATATAGCTAGTTGTGGGTATTTTAATTAAAATGCATATTTTCATGATGCCAAAAATTATAATGTGTTGGATAGCACGATATACCATCGACAACGATTTTAATCGCCGGAACATAAAACATTAAATCAATGGTAGGGCTTTTGCCTTTAGCTCCACACCACGATTAATTACAATATATACATTATATACATTTTTAATGCCAACGGAATCAAAAACAGGGTGTTACATTTTAAGTTACTTTACTACCATCATCTTATGGCGTACTGATTTATAGAATATGGGAAGTGTGTGATATCTATTATTGTAGGGTAAACATCTATAATTCATTTCGATCACTTTATGCATTATGTGCTTAAGCTAGCACTATTGCGACACTATTTTTCAACAACGCTTCTGCAGCAAAACAATTTGAGTGAATAACAAAAGGTATTTCTGCGTTTAGTTTATCACAATTTTAAACTTTGAAGATTATCCGCATGAACCTTCCTAAATGTAATCATTGTAATGCTTTGTAGGATTGACAGATCTTATACTAAACTGGATTTTGAAATTCTTCAAGCAATGTGCACATAAGAGCCATAAACTTCATGAAACATAAATTGATTGATTAGACAAGTGCCAACCATTGTGAAACAGATCAACAACGTATTGTCAAAGGACACCACAGTATCAGTATATGATTCATGGACATGAATAATAGACCAAGGTTTTGCAGATTAGGTGGACTAGCCAGAGGCATAGGCGTTGGGTTTGGTTTAAAAACTTGGTACGTGTCAATTGTCAAGCACGAGTCACAAGTTCAAATGACTAGATTGCACATTAACTCATAGGAAATATGAATTTATAAGCAAGCAACATAGGAACCCATTAAATGAGTCAAGAGGCATAGGCATTGGCATTGGGTTTGGTCTAAAAACTTGGTGGATGTCAATTGTCAAGTACTAGTCACAAATTCAAATCACTAGAAAATTGAATTTATAAGCAACCAACACAGGAAGCCAAACACTGACCTCCAAAATCTTGATCTGCTCGTCTAAAAGGGTTGAGCTCTATAGCTCTGCGATGTATTCCGCGTAAATCTGGAGTTCTAGGAGTTGGTCTCGGCTCCAGCCTAATTATAATCCGGCTCCTTCTTCCTGGCCCCTGCATCTTTACTTGCTATTCTCTATCAAATTTTAACTTTTTTCCCAGACATCAAATTCCCTGCAAGTGTCGATTCGGGAATTCTCAGGAATGCAATTACAATCACATTCCAAATTACCTTCTAATATGTTATTATTAGCCTTCTTAGAGGCATGCAATTGCCTGTCCAAATTTTTCCATCAAATGGGTAAAAAAGAAGAAATTGAATCGATTTCAATCCAACAGGTTCCATTCAGACCCTCCTCTCGTTAACTTGGAAACGAAGAATTATGTACAAAATTCAACATCCCGAGTATGTGCTCATTTCAGTTCTCCTCCTGACATGCCTGAAGTTCATATACTCCTCTAACTGGTCCTTTAGACAAGCCACTAATCTGTCAATTAGTGGTTGTTGTAACAGGTTGAGGAAGGGATGCGCAGTTGATTGATTGGCTAGGGAAGTCCAGCCTAAAAACAGAGAGTGATGGCAATCTTATAGATTATCTATGGGAGTCCATTGGAGAACTAACTTCAGATTGAGTGTTATGCCGGTTAAATGGTGCACTGAGAAGAGTACTGGAACTCGAGTGGCATTGAGTTTCTGAAGGCAGAACATGAACATTGTACAAACTGTGGCATTGAGTTTTTGAAGGCAGAATATGAACATTATACAAACTTTGTCGTTGAATTTAGTTGTCACCATTCAATGATATTAGCTCGGCACATCACTAATATATAAAACTCAGAAACTCAGAAATTTGAATACCCAAAAGATTACAAGGGTTATTCAAGACGTGGATGAAGATCTTAGTAAAACTAAATCATAGAAACCACGAATTCTGTCCATTGGATTTAACCCAAAAATTGGGTCTAGCTTGAATCATGGAGGGATGTAGTATTATACTCCTCGCTTTAGATTTATTCTTCGAGACTTCTTGTTGGCCTAGCCTTACCCCTGGAGAAATGGAGAAATGAAATACTTGGGGTTTCCCAAGCATTATAACATAATTCTGTCGTATTTGTTATTGAAATTCTGAACAATATTTCGTGTAAGTATAATATGAATACAGACTCCTACTAACCAAAAGATTAAATTTTGAAAACCAAATTTTAATTATTTACAATACAAAATATAAATATCATACAAAATATAAATATCATTCAATTTCATATTAAGTAATTAATTAAAGTATTCATTAATTAATTTGAAATCCTTCCAAATGTATTGTATGTAAAGGTAAGTTCTTCCTCACTTTTTAGCTTTTTGAAATTTTAGATTTTTGTCTTTTAAATAGAATTTTGATAAATATTATGTTTAAATAAAAATAACTTATGTCTTTAGGTTAAATATTTACTAGTTAATATTATATATGTTTAACTTTATATGGTTTACTGATTTAATGGTTTACTCAAAATTTAATAATTTATTATATAGATGTTGGTAAATATTATATTTTTTTTTTAAATTTGAGTGCTAAATATTTACTAGTTAATATCATACATGTTTAACTTTATATGGTTTATTGATTTAATGATTTATCCAAAATTTAATAATTTATTATATAGATGTAGATTACAATATACAGTATATATTGATGTATATTTTGAAGCCCTATTTTTATCTTTATTGGAATTTTTTCCAAATGTATATACTACTATGTTATAACCTAAAAAGCCTTGTAAGCTGAAAACTAAAAAAACATCAGTTCTAGCTATCTAGAATTGATTTCAAGCAAGGAAAATTAGTGTAATTTATATGTTGAATAGTGCTTAAGATTAAGTAACATCATATAAAAATGTCCTGCGATGAGGTAGTTAAAGATTTGGACAACTTGGGAAAAAAACACCAATTTTGGCCTAGTTTCAAGCAAAGAAAATTCGTGTAATCTACAGGTTTAGTAGTGCTTAAGATTAAGAAATACGCTATAAAAATGTATTGCAATTCATGATGTAGTTAAAGATCATCAACCCTTATTGCCTTTGAAAATTTCATAAGACTACCTTTTGTTTCACTTTAGATCTGCTACTAATTCTTGCACATCCATTTTTTATTTTTTCTTTAACCATGAGATTGCCATTTTGTCCACTTGGTAAATAGCATATAATTTTGGATTTTCAATTTTGATATATGGTTCAAGGTACTTCGTAGTAATTACCCAGCAATAATTTCAATAGATATCATGATATTTAAATCTTTCAATTTCATATGTCCATGACATCATGAATGGATATTGCCATCCCACTGCGTGGGCATGTCGCCATACTCTGATTCTTGGGAATCAGATAAGATACTACAAAAATATGATCGTTTGTTTTTCCCAATCACGTCATGAATCAGGAATAATATTCAAATAAATGCAAGCAACCATAGAGAATTGCATAGGCAGTAAACATATCAATTTGAGCCAACCTATTTCAGTCAACCTAATACCAAGTCAGGTTAATTGGATAGTCTAAACATCAGGTTAATTGGATAGTCTAGTATAATGCTAAACTAGAATATCCACAGGCTAGCAAAATCCTGCTGAGTAACAGTCAGCTTAGAACGGAGAACGGTTTCCTAAACAGCAATTTAGGATGATACAACAAAGAAACCTTAAAATCCTCATATTCAATTCCAAAACTAAAATAAACATGAAGGTAACTTTTATGAACTCTGAACAAACAAAACTCGAAATGCCAAGTATTTCTAAACCACGATTCTCTCGAACCGAACCCCCGGAAAAGAACACATCACGCCTTACTGGTATCTAGAAATAATTAATGAACAAAAAAAGCCCAAAAGCTACAACAGGCATACCCAGAGCTGGCATATACAAGCATACCCAGTGAGTTCTCAACAAACAAGAAATTTTCAAAATCATTAATACAAAACTGAACAGGCTATAAGTAGTTTCAGGTAAAACTGTAATTCACATTATCCTCACCTGTAAAATCTGTAAAATCGAGGGCCATTGCCATTCATGGTAGCATAATTAGGTTGTATTAGCCTTTGTGTACCAAATTTCTAACAAATTCGAATTCGGTGCAACACTAAATTTATTGGTTACCAAAACCATATGCCCACTTACATCCTTACTTAATCGGACTCAAAGTTAACCCTAACATAGTTTAAACATTAATTAATTAATTCCAATGTAAATAGTAGTAAATAATAAATATTATTTACTTTCTTCTTAAAATAATTAATAACTATTAATAACTAAGAGTTTTCTCTCTTATAGGCATTATTTAGAGTTTTATCATGACATTATCTTTTTGTTGTTTTAAAGAGTAATTTTGGTTATAACACACATGTTTAAAAAAATAGATTTTTTATAAGTTTAAAATTTAATGGTTGATATTTAATATTTCATTAAAAATATTGTGTTATATATATATTTGTATATTTAATTAAAAATATTTTATTTAAAAAATTTAAAACATTGAATCTTTCCATTACTTATTTTTCAGTATACTATGTTGCCATCACCAGAAACTATTGCAGCACAAAGGCCAAAAAAATTACATTCCGAGTCCAGTCCCCCGCTCCATTATGTTTTAAAACCCTGGATTCAATGAAAACATACTATACACGATCTTCCGTTTCCATGAGGAGCTCCTCTAATGAAACTCGAAAGACAAGTCCAAGATTAAGAATAGCTATGATAAAGCCTGCAAAGAGAGAAGATCAAATATACGCGTAAGTACATGCAGGACGATGATACAGTGGCAATTCAAGGCGAAGCTCCACTTAGACTTTGTTTATAGCTCTGCGCCAACTTTTCGGCATAGCTATAGCCGCTTCCTTTATGACCGCTATCAATGCAACGACCTGGGGCCCTCCCTAACCCTCTATTGTTGCTGTTTGAAATTTGTGTTCTCCAGCCCATTCCTCAGTCGCTACAAATTCATATCAGCAATGAAATACAAAATAGTGTGCCGGTCATTAGTTTACAGTGGCTTCAAAGTGCTGGAAAGTGACAAATCGACCAGCACTTAACTCATAAAATAAAATTAATGTTGACCTTTTATATATATATATATATATATTATTTATCTTAAATTTGTAATGACAAAACAAGTTAGGTTACTAAAATTAAAATCTGACCATCCAATTTTTTAAAAGATAAATTTAAAATTATTATTTTATGAAAACAATAATAAAATATAAAAATCTATAAAAAAAACCTCAAGCATAAAAACCCCAATTGTAAAAGAAAATGATATTGTGAAAATTCTGTAAAATGGGGAAATGCCAAAAAATAATGGTACCAATGTGATCAAGGCTCTTGACAACAGATCAGTAGGGAATCTCAACAATCAGCAACAAATCAATTTGGGATAAATTGATCCGTCAACATATCAGAAGTTATGCTCTACACTTAAAGTTTGTATCAACATGTTTCATCAGTCAACTACTACGTCACAAGGAAAGATGAAACAACATTATAAGGTTTTGAGGACAAAGCCTTTCTAAGAGAAAAGCAATGATATGAACATAATAAGTAATAATTAAATAATTAATAGTTAGGATGATTAAGAGACACCTCATTTGGGTGAATAGTCACCATGAGGACCTATTTATACTGGTCCTTTATCATTGTAAACATTAAATCTATTATATATTTTCAATATTCAAATTATATTCTTATTCATGGTTTATTTAATATTCCAAGTATTTTGCCAATATTGTGAACTAAATAGTTTGGCTCATTAAAATTATTATTCTATGAAAAAACAATAATAAAATATAAAAATCTATACATAAACTTTATAAAAACAAAGTTCCCAAGCTTTGATTTTCAACCATATGCTTAATTCATAAACCTGGAACATATAGTCACCTTCCTATGGCAAGAACTAAATAACACTAGAATTTGATGCTTTATTACTGAGCTATGCTAAAATTGCTACTGTAAGTATGGTAGTCAAATCCTTATGAGCAGCTCTTACATGCTTATTTCAAATGACAAATCAACCCTGATGGTCCCTTACAAATTTCAAACATTAAGGTTCTGGCTCCTTCAACCCTGTATATATGACTTACATGGCCCTCACATATGACTTGCATATGACTTACTTGGCAGGGCCTTTTGAATCCCACATATGAAGGGTTGGGGGCCTTTGCAAGCACTGTAATTGAAAGTTATGGATAATTTAGTTCCCCAAAATGGACATTGAGGATCCTTTCAATCACAAACTTTCTTTTGAGTTTTGCAGCATTCCAAGAAATATATAAGCAACTTTGATAAACCATGACTTTGTCATTTCTTAGCAAAAACGTCATCCAGCATACCAAAATTATTAGGAAATTATACCAACGTACATAAAATGGGCGTTGAGGATCCTTTCAACCACAAACTTTCTTGTGAGTTTTGCAGCATACCAAAAATATATATAAGCGACTTTAATAAACCATAATTTTATCATTTCTAAATGAAATTGTCATCCAACATGCCAAAATCATCAAGAGATTATGTATTTTCCAAAGGAACAAAACCTCAAATCCAAATTTTAATTAGTTTAGACAAAACAATTAAAATGAGACATGAATGTCATTTTCTAAATATAAAATTTGACCATTTTTTAATCATCATACATACAACATTCTTTACTCCGTGATTTACAAAGGGGCTAGTTTCAAATAATAAACACATCATTTTCTCTTCCTCAAGGCAAAGATTGACTAAGACAAACTAAAACTAATTGGAACGTCTATTACTACTAACTACAATTCATAATCCGCTTGTGCAGTCAAAATGCCCCTCGAAGGTAAAACACAAAAATAACAATATAAAGATTTTCTAAAGTAAGCTACCATGATAGGGGTACTCATCCATCAAAATTAGCATTGTTACATGACCTAAGATGCCACCATGTTCACTAATAAATCACCATCGGTATTTTCAAACCATTCTCAATTAAAAAGATATTATCAAGCTTATAAACTAACAATTTAACAATTTAAGTAATTCACGCCGGTGAAAAATGAAATTCATATTTTTAACTTATCATGGTTTGCAGGGGATGATTGTAATCAGGCCTAATGATACAAGAATTTTAAGAAGGAAAAAGATATTGAATCTAAAGTTTCCTTCTTACACTTCATATTCCATCTTGTTAGACGGACATTCTTGTAATATTGAATTCCAAAATCATTAAGCCTCCTACAGGCATCAATGCAGATGCTATAATTTAAGATATATATGCAAGAATTGTTTAGGGCCAATCTTTTTCTCGGAATTCATATGGCCAAGCCAATGGTCCTTGGTGACTGATAGACGAGGCTAGGTGTAAGTACTTTACTGATTTTGCTAGAATAGATATCTGTTGATTCATGGTCTTTTAAGTTAAAAAGGATTCGATGCTTAACACTTAATTGTCAAATAATTGAAACAGATAGATTGTAATCTGTCAATTGAGTGTAAGTACTTTACTGATTTTGCTAGAATAGATATCTGTTGATTCGTGGTCTTTTAAGTTAAAAAGGATTCCATGCTGAACACTTAATTGTCAAATAATTGAAACAGATAGATTGTAATCTGTCAATTGAGTGTAACTTGAATGGTTGTGAGAAAAAGTTGTTATCTTTCCCGCCTGGATTCAAACCTTACTCTGTGACATGTTTGCTCTTAGTGAGTTGACCGTTAATGAGTTGCTGACCTAACCTTGTGCCTTGAAAAATCTAGGGTTTTGGAATGAGAGGAAGTGACCCAAAGGTTTCCTGTAGGATTTATTGCTTGAAAATAAAAATGAAGATTGTATTTTAAATCTTTAGATAGTAGTTACTCCCTCCTCCAGTTAACTTTTGGGCCATTGGTAGTACAGTGATCCCAAAGATTGAACTTTTTTGGCAAATTACCGATGATTTGTCTGAGGCATAAAGACAACATGATATTGGAGACTTGATATATTCGACACCACATAACTCAATGGTGATAACTTAGTATAATAACCTATTATAAATACAAGTCATTTCACGGTCACCATCCTCGTTGAGTAATAGTATTTTTTTAATTTAATCATTGTACATAATTGTTATTTGACTTTACAAAACTAGCTCCTATTCTATTATTTCTGGCTAACGAATTCATTTGTCAATTGAAACGCTCGCAAAGTGCAAGTGTCGACTCAAGGACACAATAAAATGACAGAGAAATGATAAGTTGAAATGCTAAAAACAAATGCATAAAGAGAATGAAAGGCAGAAAACATAGGCTTCAGGAGTAACATGACAAGGAGAATGATAGAGCTATGAAAGTCCATAGGCAGAAAACATAGAAGAGATGCTGAATATCGCAGAAATGGCACAGCGAACAAGAAGGGTGGTGAAACAAGGAACTTAGTGCATGCTAAACAATATAGTGACAAGGATGTGGAGGAAAATTTAAGCGAATATTAATGTCAAGGAGTGACCAAACTCTGTTAATCGGACTCAGGAAAGGATATAAAAAAAAGTGTCTGAAGCAACTCCAAAAAGAGGAAGTCAGTACATCCAGACTTGGTTCAAAAAGGAGTTAGAGAACGAGAGAATAAATACAGATATCCAGAATTGAACTCTAGCTTTGGCAAGAACCCTGATCATGGGTGGAGGAACCACCCAAAACGTTGGTTTCAAAATTCTCTGACGCAGTGTATACCAGAAATTAGCAATAGGAATGATCTCTGTTAACATTTGAAATCAAGAAAAAGGGAACAATACACCACAGAGGAAGAATGGAACAGTGGCAAGAGACTTGACAGGCAATGGCACTAGAGAGGAACTCAGAAACCTTAACATAAAGACGAAGGTTAGCACACCACATGTTTTCAAAGGAAAATATTGAATGATGTGCAAAGGTGAGTGGTTAGATGAAATAGAATTCCAGTAGTTGAGTACACTATGATTGTCAAATTAACATGTGATAGATGAAAAAAAGTCTTGAAAATCAAGACTGGGCGCTGGGTAAAGGTTAAATGGAATGGAAGTGAAATGTATAAAACAGAAAAACCAGGGTTAGTATGTTGAAATAATGCAACTTCGAAGAACATTCTATTTGTACTTCACATTATTATTATAATATTATTCCTCCTTCGGGAGATGTCACTAATGTAAAAGGTCATGTAAAAGTTATGTGGTAAACCCTCCGTGGTAAGTCGGGTCAACAGCACCCTGATAAAAATAAATATAATTATTATTGTGGGATTTCCTAGGTAGGCCAGCCCTATTAGTTAGATAAGTCAGCCCAGTTAAGGAAAATGTCAGTTGGGAAGATCAGAATAAATAGGGAGGCACCCTCCCTCATTTGTACACACTCACACACACTCGTGTTGCGCGAGAGAGAGAAAGAAGGAGGGACAGAGAAGGAGGACTAGTGTCTTTGGTGTTTTGGCTCAGATTTGGTCTATCTATCTATGAGACCTTGTTCTTTGGTCATTGTATACTGGTAAATTGGAAATCTATATTGAGGAAGTTTTGTTGGGTTTTTTCCTTTAGGGTTTTCCCAAGATAAATTGTTGTGTACCTTGTGATTGTGTTTCTTTCAATGATCATCTTTATGCTGTTATTATGAAAATGTATTAAATGCTAATCAAGTTAGGAATTAAGCTATGGCAGCATAGAAAACATAACATGGTATCAGAGCTAGCCTTAAAAGAGCAGCTTTCATGAGGTAAATCTCTCTCTCCTTCTCCGAACAAGAAAATTAGGGTTTTCTAATAAAGTGGAATTTTTTAGTGCAAGTTGCATAGGGAAGTGCACTCCTCCTAGACGCATCTTTTGGCACCAAGATCGAAGTTTTTCAGTGGGCAAATCCTCCGGAAAGTCAAGCCTTAGTTTGGCTTGAAACCAGAAAACCAAAAACAAAACCAGAAACTGTAGTCCAGTATCTTGCAAGTCCAATTTCAAGAGTTAGAATTTGGATTCTTCAAAAACTGATTGTACCAAAAACTTACTTTCTATTTCAGCCCCAGATAAGAATTAGAAAGGATTTTGGGTTGCCTTTATAGATGGTGAAGTTCTTATGTGGCCTAGAGGTAAATCTCTAGAAGATGCATCTGTCATTGGGACGGAAGAAGGTGGCCTGTATAAACTGCAAGGTCACTCCCACATGTGACTAAGGTAGTCACAGATCTACCATACCGAAATATTGATCATCAAGGAATATGTAAAGGATGTGCGAAAGGAAAAAACATAAACAATCCATTTCCGAAGAGCAACACCAAGTCAGAAGGAATATTGGAACTTATACACTCAAATGTATGCGGTCCTATGCCCTCAACATCATTAAGTGGGTATGTATATTACGTAACTTTCATTGATTTGATGATTACTCTCATAAGACTTGGGTTTACTTTTTGAAATCAAAAGATGAAGTGTTGAGAAAGTTCAAAGAATTCAAAGCATTGGAAGAGAATCTTTCAGAAAGAAATATCAAGACACTCAAGTCAGATAATGGAGGAGAGTATACTTCAAATGAATTTGGAAGCTTCTGCAAAGATGTTGGGATTAAGAGGGAACTTACCACTCCCTATAATCCACAACAAAATGGTTTTGATGAAAGGAAGAACCAAACCATTATGGAAGCAGTGAAGATTATGATCCATGATCAAGATCTTCCTATGCACTTATGGGCTGAAGCAGCAAGGACGGCAGTATATGTCCAGAATAGAATATCCCATAGTGCACTTCGATTTTAATACCCCGGAAGAAATGTTCGCGGGCAAAAAACCAAAGGTAAGTCACCTCAAGATATTTGGTTGTCCAATTTTTGTTCATAAAGCAAAAGAGAAAAGAGCCAAGTTGGATCCTTCCAGAAAGAAAGGAATATTTGTTGGGTACTGTGAGGTCTCCAAGGCCTTCAGAATTTATATACCAGGTTACCATCATATGGAAATTAGCAGGGATGTAAATTTGATGAAGATGCAACTCTCAAGAAGTCGAGAAAGTGCCAACTCGAAGAAACATATGAAGAAGTTGTAGCTCCCAGAGTTGCAGAACCAATGAAAGAAGTTGCACCTTCTCATAATGATGAGATTCCGAAAGAACTTGATATGTTGGAGGTCCAAGAACCTCCCCACAAGAGAAAGCCAGCTTGGGCCCGTGAGATTATTCAAGAAGCAGAAAGGTATGGTGCTCCAGAAGGCTCCACAAGGCAAAGCAAGAGGCCAAAGCCATTTCATAGTTATGTGGCTTTGATGTGTGATCTTGTAGACAAAGAACCTATTTGTTTTGAAGTAGTCGTTCAAAATAATGAACAGTTAGAAGCTATGACGAAAGAATACCAATCCATAATGAAAAATGATGTATGGGAAATAGTTCCCAAGCCAAAAGACAAAAGTGTGGTATCTTCCAAATGGATCTACAAGATAAAACATACAACCGATGGAAGTATTGAGAAATACAAAGCCAAATTGTGGCCCGTGGATTCTCTCAAAAGGAAGGAATCAATTATGAAGAGACATTTACTCCTGTAGCAAGGTACACTTCTATCAAAACCAGCATGGCACTAGCAGCCAAGACAGAATGGAAGTTACACAAGATGGATGTGAAAACAACCTTCCTAAATGGTGGCATTGAAGAAGAAGTGTACATAGAACAGCCACAAGGTTTTGAAGTCAAAGACAGAAGAACACATGTCTGTAAATTGAATAAGGCAATGTACGGACTGAAGCAAGGTCCAAGAGCTTGGTATGGAAGAATCGATAGTTTTCTGACAGGCTTGGGCTTTACCAAAAGTAAGGTTGATCCTAACCTTTACTTCAAGGTTATGGATGATGAACCTATCATATTATTGTTGTATGTGGATGACGTATTCTTGACAGGCAATGAGAAGCAAATCTCATAGAGTAAGAAGAAGCTCGTTGCAGAATTCGAGATGAAAGACCTTGGCTTGATGCATTATTTTCTAGGTCTTGAGGTATGGCAAAGCCCAGAAAAAATCTTCCTTAACCAAGGGAAGTATGAAAAGGAAATTCTAAAAAGGTTTGACATGTTGGAATGTAAAGCCATGGCCACACCCATGGATACACACTTGAAGTTGTTGGTTGATGCTTCGTCAGAATTAGTGGATGTGACAAATACAGACAGGTCATTGGTTCATTGATGTATCTGACGAATACTCGGCCAGATAAATGCTTTGATGTGAACACTTTGAGTCAGTATTTGGTTGAGCCCAGACATGTTCACTTGGTAGCTACAAAGCATGTGATGAGGTACCTAAAAGGTACGATAAACTATGGTCTAAGTTATACCAGAGATCATGACTATCTCATAATTCTGAAAGGAAGGATCATCCAAGATGTTGAAGTTGGGATTGATCATCCTTAGACTTGATCCCGTAATTCCGAAAGGAAGGATCATCTTAAATGTTGATCTTGATGGACTTGATCCCGTAATTATGAAATGAAGGATCGTCCAAGATATAGATGTTAGGACTAATCATCCTTAGACTTGATCCCATAATTTTGAAAGGAAGCATCGTCCTAAATGTTGATGTGGAAGGACTAATCATCCTTAGACTTGATCCCATAATTCCGAAAGGAAGGATCGTCTTAAATGTTGATGTGGAAGGACTAATCATCCTTAGACTTGATCCCATATATCCGAAAGGACGGATCATCCAAAATGTTAGTAGTGGACTTGATCCCGTAATTCTGAAAAGAAGGATCATCCAGAATGTTAGTGGTGGACTTGATCCCGTAATTCTAAAAGGAAGGATCATCCAGAATGTTAGTGGTTGACTTGATCCCATAATTCCGAAAGGAAGGATCGTCCAAGATGTCAGTGGTGGACTTGATCCTGTAATTCCAAAAAGAAGGATCGTCCTGTGTATGTATGTGTTAGTTGTGATTAGTATTGGTAGCTCCACAAAGACTTGATCTCGTAATTCCGAAAGAAAAGATTGTCTGAGTACCACAAATCTGTTATCCATGATCCCATAATTCTGAAAAGAAGGATCATGTTGGTTGTTATACCTTCCATAGATGATGTTACTCTAGCCTTGAGTTGTTGATGATGATGTCACATGTTGTTGTTGTTAAGCTTTACGCTGATGAGCCAGCTTCGTGTTGTCATTGTTGTTGTTATTCCAACCTTATGCTGATGAGCAAGCCTCGTGTTGTCAATGCTAGTGATGTATCAATTTTGTATGCAAATGATGATGTTCCATACTGCAAATGATGATGCCCCAGTCCCATGCTACATATGATGATGTTCCAGCAGATGATGATGATGCTCCAGCTGCATGCTACAGAAGATGCTCCAATTCCATGCTGTAGATGATGATGCTCCATGCTGTAGATGATGATGCTCCAGCTCTATGTTGTTGATAATGTTCCTGTAAATGATGATTCCCTAGTTCCATACTGCAGATGATGATACTTCAACTCTGTATTGAAGATGTTGATGATGATACTTCAGCGCTTTACTGAAGATGTTGATGATGATACTTCAGCTCTTTACTGAAGATGTTGGCACTCTAGCTCTGTGCTGAAGATGATGATGTTGTTCAAAACTTTCGATGATCTATAGATGTACCAGACAATGTTCCAAACGATGACGTTGATGATGCCTCCTCTCTCTCCTTCCGAAGATGTTGTGTCGAGCCACACCAGTGGTTGTTGCTATCAGTAGAATACCCTTCTTGTTAAGAGGGAGTGTTGAAATAATGTAACTTCGAAGAATATTCTACTTGTACTTCACATTATTATTATTCCTCCTTCAGGAGATGTCACTGATGTAAAAGGTCATGTAAAAGTCATGAGGTAAACCCTCCATTGTAAGTCGGGTCAATAGCACCCTGAAAAGAATAATATAAATTATTATTGTGAGATTTCCTAGGTAGGTCGGCCCTGTTAGTTTGACAGGTCAGCCCAAATAGGGAAAATGTCAATTGGGAAGATCAGTATAAATAGGGAGACGCCATGCCTCATTTGTACACACTCACACACACTTGTGTTGTGCAAGAGAGAGAAAAGAGGGACAAAGAACGAGGAGGAGGAGTGTATTTGGTGTTTTGGCTTGTTACCACCTAAGTTGTACTTAGTGGTTTTTTATCAAGTGAGCCTAGTGAACCAGACAAGAATAACTTGTTCGTACTTCAGAAAACCTTTGGAAGTACTTCTGGGAAGTGCTTGTTGTACTATATCACAAGTTCATACCCCATGGGGGAATTGTAATAAATGTTCTAACATGATAGTGTCTATAAAAGACTCGGTCTCTTAAACTTTATTTGTCAATCCGATCAGCCCAAGGTGTTTTTTCCCTTTGTTATTATGGGTTGTTGAATAAACGACTGATAATTTCTGAGTTTTTCACTCCATACCTCCAAAGTTGGGGTGGTCGGCTTGACATTTGCGCCTATTGAGGTTATTAGAGTCTATGTGTCAATGTATAAACATGCTAGGCATCATGGTCGAGTCATATGAACATGTCTAAGTCTCCCTAGGTTTTTTTCAATTTTTATTTTTTTTTAATTTTTTCAGTGTTTTTTATTAAAATTTAATTTTTCCAAAACTTAGGCTATTTTTTAATAGTTTAATTGGAAAATTTGATTTTGTAATAAAAGTGGGCCAAATAATCTGTTTCAGTCATGTAAGTGCTCATTTTCAAGCTAAGAGCACCATGTAAACCCATGGACCCACTATTTCCTAGTTTTGAGTGATTTTCCATCACTCAGATCAGAAAGCCCCAAAAATCAATTATTGATTATTTTAATTAATAAATTGATGAATAATGGAGCAAATCCATAATCATAGATCAATGGATTCTTAGCCGATTTGATTGAAATCAGTGAAATCTGAACCAAATTGACTGGATCTGACAAATCCTTGACTGAAGGAGGTGATCAAATCAGATCCAGAGTTGATCTTCAGCATCCCTTATGGGGAATTTCGCCCTCCCTCTCTCCTCCACATGTTTTGGCTCATCTGGATGAGTTTTGGTGGATGCTTCAGTCAATAGGTTGAGGTGTCAGTCAGATCAGCTCTCCGATTGACAATTACACTCAGTGAGACTCAGATATGGCTCAGTTAGACACAGATCAGGCATTAATGGACTCTCCTTCAGCTATAGTGGTCTATCTCCTTGGGATTTATGCCCCCCCTGGGCTGCATCTCATGTTTTTTGTTTAAATAAAGCACAGGCTGCCTCTTCCAAGCTAATTAGAACTAGGATTGAGGTGTTGCTGCTATTGTACTGTTGTTATTGTTCATTTGAAATAAAGAGAAGCTTTGGAGGCAAGACGGTGTTGTGCCATTGTATGTGTGGATGATCATTGCCATTTTTTACTGAGGTAACCTATATCTATGTTCATAATTTGCTGATTGCTTGTGGATTCATTGCTAAGATTGATAACAAGCTTATTATAATCTTGATAGGAAAGGTGCTTTTCAATAAGTTTATTGGCCATCTCTTTCCTTTGATGCATGTTTAGAGATCTAGATTCAGCATGTTCTATAAGCTTATATGCATGTTATTCTGAATCTCTGTGTATGTACTAATCGGATCTCACAAGTATTTCGGCAAGTTTTTTTATTTCAGCTGAGCCGCAGGTTCCTAGATTGGAGAGGATGTTGATCTAGTTTGCTTCTTCACTCTCTCCAAAACCTTTCAAAGGCATAGTCCCTCGACATTCCACCTGAAAGCTGCACGGTGGATCTTCAAGGCTACCAGCATTTCTCTCCTCCTCTTCCTCCTTCAAAATCAATTCTTTTACCCGGTTACTTTGTTCACAGCTTTGATATTGTTTAGATCTATCATTTTAAAGTAAATTTAACATAGATCTATCTTCTCAAAGCCCATAATCTAGATCTTGTTCTTAAAAGGTTTCATAAGCATTCTAGATCTAGCTTTAGGGAAATCGTCCTTTTTGCCTGGAATTTTAAAGAGAATTTGTAGCTTGCATGCATTAGATTTCTGTTTTCTGTTATAAAAGATAAATCTAGCAATCAGTGCACATCATATTGGCTACCTAAAAGGCAAGCCAAGATCCCAAGGAAAGCTTGCTTTCCTTGGTTCCCTTTTTACCTTTTTTAACTAGTTTTTACTTAGCTTTTTTTGGTTAAAAGTAAGCTGACCCAAAGGTACTTTCAGAGTGCTTTTGTGCATATTTCAGTCTAATAAGCTTGTTGGTTTTTTGCAGGTATAACAAAAAAGAGGAGGAGCTGCTGCTCGAAAGTGACTTTTGGGCCTTCTGAATCCCCCCAGGGGTCTCCCTTTTTGACTGAAATCTTTAAATTTTTGCACTTTATAAACTCTTGGTTTCATTCTGTATAAGAATCAAGAGGCATCATATCAATTTGCTGATAATGTAACCACTAGTAATAACAATAATTTTGAATAGGCTCTTTCGAGCCCATTCCCCATCCCCCCTGGGGGGATTTGCGTCTGTGTTATTTTTTGCTTTTCGTTCATCTTTTTTCAATCTAGCGTAGTACTAAACTGCAGGGTAGTATACTTTGATTTAAAATCAATTCCATATTCCATTTCTATTGGTTTCAAAGTAACTTTAATACTTACCCCACGAGCCTCCTTTTGAACCGAAAGGTGAAGAAAGGTTCGTGGTAGTCTAATTAAAAAATTGTGGTTTGCTTATCTTTTTATGTTTCATTTGCTATCATCATTTATTTCAATACCATAATAAAATCAACCCTTCCTTGATTCCCCGATTGAGGTCCACTTGTACCAAAAGAGGTTCCTGGAGGGTTTTTTTTAACAAGAACATCCATCTCAAAATTTACTAAAATTGACAGGACTCCGGTGTGTATGCTCTGCACTTGGCTGCGGTTCGTCCGATCAGTCAAGCTGTATCAAAAGCACTTGAGTGAATAGTATAATTAGGATTCACTCTCCCAAATTGACAAACCATCAGGTGAAAATCCAACACCTAAATCAAACCATTACGGTGGAAAAATACCCAAAGGAAGCGGGAACTTCTGAAAAGTGACCTCGGGGCGCCAATCTCTGTCACACCCTAACGGGTGCGTTATGAACAATAGCCCCAGAGACTCCATTCAGCCCACATATTCCTTGCGGGTAGCCGTGAAGGTTTAGTTTTGGACATACTCCAAGTACTCTCGGATATATCTGGAGTCCACCCCTTCGCCTAAATTTAATCAACTCATATTTCACATTAACTTAAAACGTACCAAGAGGCAATTGCAAAACATTCACTCCAAGCACATGCAAGTACACTGATTTTCTTTTGACTCCATTTTAAGGCACTGGTTATTTTCTTGCTATATATATATATATATATTGTGTCTCAGCATAGTGCTTTCGTGTGCGCATTTTGTATCTTGTCATCTATGGTCGTTTATGGTTAAATTTCAAACTCCTAAGTAATTCATTTAGTTTAACATCACCATACTAAGTAATTAGCCTTAGTAACTTAATAGGGCCTACCCCCCTTAGCTTCGTTAGGAGTTGAGCCTAAACGGAGGAGTCAAGAACAAGGTGACAGCCTTGACTCGAGACTTGCCCCCAAGGACACACCGAGTGGCTTGAAGATTTCTGCCACGTGGCCCAGGTGTGTGAAAGGCGGCAACATGGCTCTTATGATTGGGGTTTGGTCTCTCTATCTATGAGACCTTGTTCTTTGGTCATTGCATACTGGTAATCTATATTGAAGAAGTTTTGCTGGGTTTTCCCAGGATAAATTGTTGTATACCTTGTGATTGTGTTTCTTTCAGTGATCATCTTTATGTTGTTATTATGAAAATGTATTAAATGCTAATCAAGTTAGGACTTAAGCTATGGCAGCATAGAAAACTTAACATAGTAGTATCAAAAACTACATGTATACATGAGTACATAGATATTTTATGAAGTACATTTTATATATTAGTTCTTATCTCTGTCAAAATAATAACACAATAAAATACTACTGGTACTTATTGACAATCTTTCATCTATAACTACTATTCACCATCCACTAAAGCCAAGAATTATATATATATATATGGAAGCGGTGCAGTTCATTATCTATGTAGAGGCCATCAAAAGTATATTTTCTGATACCAAGTCAGTTTACTGATAAACTTTGACCATCCAGATAGACTCATTTCAACCTTCACAAGCAAGATCAAGAACTCAGTAATCTGTACAGGACAAACATTTTAGTATGTATCACTTAAAAATGAAACCAGTGATTCACAGTCTTCCTCTCTTGCCTTTCCCAAACGAAGATAGGAACAAAATGCCATTGTGGTTATTAACAGTACAATCCACAAGCAAGATCAACTGAGTATATATTCAGGATGCAAATGTTTCATTATGTACCACTCAGAAAGTTTACCAGTGATTCACAAAAAGGCCTTCTGGCCTCTCTCAAAAGCGGGTGGGAACACAACACTAGTATAGTTTTTACTATACCTCAATGGAACTGCCATCCTAATTGGATGCCATAAGCTTCTGTTATAGATTACAAAATTGATGAGATATTTGATCCATATAATCTTCCAGAACATACAATCATCCAAATGAACCTTTGCTTGATTATGGACCTGGTAACAAAGCACAACAAAATCGTCTCTATACCAGAAAAATGACAAGAAATAAAGCATCTAAATGACAAGCACCACATGCTAATCTCCAAATTTTGCATGTACACAATCGAAAAAGAAATGTAAAAATCAGGTCAAAATTTACCCCCTAATTCAGAATTCTCGCTACTCCAATGAATTGCTTAATCTCTCCATCGATAACCACAGTTTGGATTGCAACAAACAAAAAACAAAGCCATGCCTTCCTCTCCTCTAGCTGTAGCCTGCAGAACATAATTCGATTAAGAGTGACTCCCGTAGTTAAAATTTGTCGAAAAATGGGACAGAACTAAAACAAAAATTGTTTGAAAGGAAATAGGTGGGTGGATGGCAAAGGATAAGCAACAGAAGAAATAGGCTAACAACAAAATAATCAAGAGATCCATCCATATCCTGCTTTTCTAATAGATTTTTGTGTGCATCAAGCAGTACTGTTCCATCTCAGCTGGGATACCACACTAGATGATTTTAGCTAAGGTTCAATATGCATTCTTCCAATTTAGGGACATGTCAAGGAAAACTGAGTAGCTGCTTTCAGCTGCCTTGAATACATATGCTCCAAATGTTTGTCAGGTAATGATAACTAAGATCTACAAGATGTTATTAGTAAGATACTTAACTTCCAAATGATGTCCGAGGGGAGTTTCATTGCATTCAAATCATTAAAACATTGAGATTTTGAAATCAATCACCAGATTCATGAAAAAAGTAGAATAAATCACTAGAAATAGTGTGCTTATTCTCCAACTTTCATCCAAGACATTGCCAACCACTGTAGTAGTAAGACTTGGAATTAGATAACCACGAGACAAAGAGAAGGATGCTTTAATCTCTGACAAATAGAAATTACAATCTCTTCGAACTTAGTGAGCAACCCAAAGAAATACAACTAGAAGATTGGTTAATTGATGTTTCTATAACATACAATATGTCAATATCTCTGAGCTCTTCAAATGAAAGGGCAAAGAAATGGGATACACAGGCTGACCTGGAAGAATACAGCCTCCCCATGATTGCACACAGCACATCGCACAGTTTTAGTGCGTGGAAGTGTGGGATCTGAAGCAACATCTTGTAAAATCTGTGTGCGCTCACCGGCCGCATGATGAATCTCATTTCTGTACACACAATTGTTTTCTGCAATCTCCTGCACAAAATTTCAACACCATCAGCAGGCCTTGCTTAGTTGGTAAAAGGTGGGTCTTTCAGCCCACCAGGGTTCAAATCCCCTAAATGTGTTTCATCCCTAGTGGATACCCTATGCAAGACAAATTTGGAGGAATAGATAACTCACCCACAGCATCTCCAATGAGATATCTCTAGACTCTTGTGAGCTGGCTAAATTGCATAATAGCACCCCAAACTGGGGAAGAGGCAGGTTTGATAAAAGGAAGCATTTTATCCAAAAGTACCAACACCAACATTTTATTTTATGTAAAACCTCTAAATTCTGGGAAGCCCACACGATAACCTGCAGTGAAAACTGACCTGATGATCGCAGTTACGGCAGGCATACAAGAGAATCTTCTGCTCTCTGTCTTCCTTTGGATACAATATGTTATTGCTGCAAAAATAAAGTCGGAGAATAAATATGAACAAAAAATACTTCGGCCTATTTTATTACATTTCAGCATACAAATATATATATTACCCACTGATCGCAGCTGCTACATGCATTATCTGCCTGGTTTAAACAAAATTGAAGTAATATGAGAGTGAACAAGTGAAGTGGGTACCATTCTCTGCAAAACTTCATGGTACTCATGGTTGCGGCTTGTGGATCTCTGAGAAAACCTCTGCAACGCTGTTATGATAGCCTGCGATTCTTCCTGCCCTGCCTTGCTCTGCTGAAATGTGAGTACTGTATAAGTCAAAGTGGACAGTTCTAGACAGAAATAGAAGCCAGCCAGCCAGCTATTTAATTTGCAATTGGTTGATTTGGAGGCACCAGATTCTTTATCTTAACAAGAGCTGCATGCAGCTTAGTCCCTGCATTATAGCATAAAAAGAACAATAATAACACAAATTAATATTAATATTAATTAATTATTAAGAAAAATACCATTCATATAAGGACATAAAAA
The DNA here is from genome assembly GCA_001517045.1 of Pseudotsuga menziesii. Lineage (NCBI taxonomy): Eukaryota > Viridiplantae > Streptophyta > Pinopsida > Pinales > Pinaceae > Pseudotsuga > Pseudotsuga menziesii. The sequence continues at coordinate 601,754 of LPNX010976263.1, read as the reverse complement.
TAATTATTAAATAATATTTTCATTTAATATGCAAATCAATGTTAAATATTAATTAATGGATATTTATACTAAACAACAAGTACTAATACTACTGAGCTAACAAAGTGAATATTAACTTAAAAGAAAACAAATGAATAATGGAGCTGATATTGTTGAATTAATTAGACTTTCTCTCTTTTGTAGTGTTATTTGTTATAATCCTTTTTATTTTTGTTTTTATAGTGAGTTTCTTACCTATAATTTGGCAACACTCCACAATTAATCGCAGGAATCCTCTGATAACAAAGAAAACCAAAGGGGAACCTGTGTGTAAACGATAAGTCATATCTCAGACATCCATTTGTTAGCACAATTAAAAGCATAAGTGAAAAAAAACAATAAATACATTAGAATAATCAACAGCATTTAAGTCTAGTCTAACAATGATTCTAGAAAAAAATGACACAGAATAGACCCAACAAGACACATTAACTAAAATCGAACTCCAGATATTTGGCCAACATGGACAGACATCTCAGTTAATAAAAAGATGAAGTTTACAATCAGTTAAAAAGCCCTTTATCCTTTTAGAAAATTACATTTCTAGATTTTTTGGGCAAATGTCTAGACTCTAGACTCCTCGTGCAGAAAAAGGTAGTTACCCTGATCCCTAACCAAAAAGAAAACTCAAAAGAAGACTACCTAATTTAGTGTCAGAGTAACAAAACCAAAAGTTAGAAGACAATGGAAAGAAGGTTCCTTGTAACTAGAAAATTTGACTCTCCTAATAAAGACTCACTAAATACTCCCCTCGGGTTCTATCAGTGGTACTTCCCAATCCTTTTGCATGTAGGTCTAGGTTCATCCACCAACAATGCTACAGAGTTTAGGGGCCTTATCATAGGCCTGCAAATGGTGTTATCAAAAGGGTTAAAGTCTTACGATATATGCAGTTTTGGATACTCCTTGTTTGTGTAGACATATTCAGTAGGAAAGTGACTTCAAAGAATTGAAAATTCAGAAATTAGTGAAAGATTCCATGGCAATCCTTCTTTTAGTCAAAAAAATTTCAAGTATAGCACATCAATAGGAGGAGAAATAATATGGCAGATGAACTTGCAAGTTTGGAATCCTCATTGGAAATAAAGACACTACTTATTAAAAGAACATCTGCCATAACCTTAACGTGCAAGTAGAGTAGAATCAATACTTTCCAGTAGACAGTCTTAAACGCCAGTTGAGCATATAGTTCTACTTTCATGCAAAGCATTGAACTTTCAATTTCTGTTTTCACACTTACTTCCCATATTCAACACTAGACTATTGTAAGGAATCTCTATCTTTATATGAAAGAAAAGCTAGACCTAAGAAAATATCAAAGAACTCAAATCTTTTAGGATGACACGTATAGACTATTTCTATCTACGTATATTGCCCTTTCTAAAGCAAGAAGTCATGGAATGCAAAGGTGTGAAAAGAGGCCTTTAAAAGGCATGTGCCAGTGCACTTGCAAGGGAACTAAGAAAAGATAAGACAACTTGGGTACAACAACTACGGATATATTGACACTGATGAGAATTTTGATTTATTTGAGGGAAAAGTTGGCAGGGTCCAGGCTATCTTGGGTAAATTTCCAGGAACACTCCACCTTGGTCCTAAATGTAGTTCGAGAAAGACTAATAGAAAAAACCAGACTAAATATTGGAGATCTCCAATCAACAGTGTACTCTAGAGATTGCACAAGTGTCTACATCCAAAATAGAAACAAAGTCATAACTCATGAAAAGATCCATTGTGAATATCGATGTCAATAAACTACCAATCAACTATGTATTGGGAGGGGTGATTCTGGCAGTGATAGGAAAGCATTTATTTGTTACATGTTGTTTTTACCAAATCTTGAACTTGTGAAGCTTCATCGCAGTATTAGATAAATTGACAATATTTAAATATATTTGTTACATGTTGTTTTTACTACATCTTGAAATGGGAAGTCTTTCATGGTGGTTGTTGCAATCCATCCTTTAAGCAGACTTTTTATCTTTATTTTATACTATTAGGAATGCATCCTTAAGACTGATAAAATTAGATATTTTATTGCTCTCAAGTATTTGGAGATTTTTGTTCACTAAATCATCTTACATAACTGACAGAAATGCCAAATGCAATATCTTTCTAGCTTTCTTTGCAAATTTGTTCCAGACACCATGAAATTAGTTTTCCTTCCCAAAAATAGGAAAATAATAAAAAAAAGGTAAATAATTTGGATGCTATGGTTTTGTTGAGTTGTTTATTAGGGAATAAGTGAATCGTTCTATAAACTTGAAATTTTCTAGCTCCTTTCTCCTATGATCCCAGTTGTCCACACTAGTCCTCTGTACTGGAAACGTTTTTCTCTAAGCCTTGTAGCCAGGGGCATATCTGGAACCAAGAACTTCATTTTCTTTCCTTGCAATGCTGTCAGTAATTGTCATATTACCCAACTCTTTTAATTTCAATTTTTTAATGCACTTCATTTCCTACCTGAATTCAGTACAATTTTTTTCTCTTAGCCTTGTAGCCAGGGGCATAAGCTGGAACTAAAGGCCTTCCTTTTCTTTCCTTCCAATGTCGTTAGTAGTTGTCATATTTATCAACTCCTTTTACTTTCAATTTTTTAATGTAATTCATTCCTACCTGAATCAAGTAGGCAACATTTCACTCTTGGTCTCTGCTTTCAATCTTGTTCTTTTTCTATTTCTTCACCCAAAAATAGGAAAATAATAATAATAAAAAGATAAATAATTTGGATGCTATGGTTTTGTTGAGTTGTTTATTAGGGAATAAGTGAATCATTCTATAAGCTGGAAATTTTCTGGCTCCTTTCTCCTCTAATCCCAGTGGTCCACACTAGTCCTCTGTACTGGAAACGATTTTCTCTAAGCCTTGTAGCCAGGGGCATAACTGGAACCAAGAACTTCATTTTCTTTCCTTGCAATGCTGTCAGTAATGGTCATATTACCCAACTCTTTTAATTTCAATTTTTTAATGCACTTCATTTCCTACCTGAATTCAGTACAATTTTTTTCTCTTAGCCTTGTAGCCAGGGGCATAAGCTGGAACTAAAGGCCTTCCTTTTCTTTCCTTCCAATGTCGTTGGTAGTTGTCATATTTATCAACTCCTTTTACTTTCAATTTTTTAATGTAATTCATTTCCTACCTGAATTAAGTAGGCAACATTTCACTCTTGGTCTCTGCTTTCAATCTTGTTCTTTTTCTATTTCTTCACCCAAAAATAGGAAAATAATAATAATAAAAAGATAAATAATTCGGATGCTATGGTTTTGTTGAGTTGTTTATTAGGGAATAAGTGAATCATTCTATAAACTGGAAATTTTCTGGCTCCTTTCTCCTCTAATCCCAGTGGTCCACACTAGTCCTCTGTACTGGAAACGTTTTTCTCTAAGCCTTGTAGCCAGGGGCATAACTGGAACCAAGAACTTCATTTTCTTTCCTTGCAATGTTGTGTCAGTAATTGTCATTTATCCAACTCTTTAATTTCAATTTTTTAATGCACTTCATTTCCTACCTGAATTCAGTACATTTTTTTTCTCTTAGCCTTGTAGCCAGGGGCATAGCTGGAACTAAAGGCCTTCCTTTTCTTTCCTTCCAATGCCGTTAGTAGTAGTCATATTTAATATTTATCAACTCCTTTTACTTTCAATTTTTTAATGTAATTCATTTCCTACCTGAATTAAGTAGGCAACATTTCACTCTTGGTCTCTGCTTTCAATCTTGTTCTTTTTCTATTTCTTTACACCATTCCTTTTTCTCTGATTTACTCTCTGTTGTTTGTAATTTCATGTGGTTTTGTCATTCAACTTTCATTTTTTGAATTTTCTATAAGGTTATTGGATTTAAGCTTTAACCTATCATATACTTATTTCAAAGAAATTTCTACACTCTCTATCTTAGATAAGAAAGAACAAGATAACGTGAGAGTATCCATAAATATTTTCCCTATCATTCACACATAACTGGTTTTGTTGTTCAAGCCTTGCCACCAACTTTCTCAGGCAAAATCAATGTTTGGCCTGAAGTGAAGGATATTTTTCCCATTATATTATTTGTATATCCATTTGTCTCTTTTATCCCAACCTCCACTCTTTTCTCCATCATTAGGGGAAAGTTATAGTTGCCTATAATATAAGCCTGAATTGTTAAGAGCTTTCTGATTCTTAACTCTGTTTGTTCCACGTGTATATTATGTTTGTTTGTTTGTAATATGTATATACAGAGTGTTCTGGCTTGAGGTATGATCCTATATATCTTACTTGTTGGATTATCCAGCAATACTGAAAGGGGGGGTGAATCAGTATTGCTTTCTTTTTCTTTTATTAAAACAATTACTACAGGACACACAAACAATCAAACAAGTTAGGACACAGAATTTTATTGTGAAAACCTCACGGAGCAAACCACAAACTCAAACTCATTAAATAAGATGAATTTTACAAAATTGTTTATCTGCTACTACAGAAAGGATGCATCAACAACCCGGAATTTTTGTCAGCTACTACAGACAGGGATGCTACAACACCCCAGGTTTTCTGCCTGCTACCATAGACAAGGATGCACCAACACCCTGTTCTCCAGCCACTACCGGAAGGAGGCTACAACCCCCTGCAGGCTTGCTGCTTGCCCTGGCACCACCTTGCCTCCCTAATTTGATTTTTAGACTTCCAGATCTTCTTATGTCTTCAACTGGTTTTTCTTCCTTGGTCTTTGTCTTACTTGCTGCTACATCTATCTGGACTGCAGAAACACCTTCTTCCTCTCAAACTTATGTCTACAAATACCTTTAACACGCATCTCACCACGTTTCTCCAATCTTGGAAACTCATGTCTTTTCATTTGAACCATCACACAACTTCATTGTGACCTTTCACAACAGAATTAACTAATTTGTTATTTTCTAATGCTATCGTGTATATTCTTCTTAGATCTGCAATCTACAGGAATAATAGTCTTTGTTTATAATTTTAACTCGGTTTAAATTTATCAGTCACGAGCTTCCGCAATGACCTTTACCTTTCCACAAACTGTCTTTCCGCAATCGCCCTTTCCGCAACGATCTTTCCGCAATCACCCTTTCCACAATTGCAGATTGCGGATTGCGGGTATGCATTTCCCAAATTTCTGAACTGACTTCCGCAATTATGCGGCCGCAACGTTCTTTCCGTATTAGGGTTGCAGATTGCAGATTGCGGATGTGCCTTCCAACTTTTTCGAAATGGGCTTCCGCAATATCCTCCTGCAAATCTTTTTCCGCAATTCCTGTGAACCGTCGATCGCTTGTGAAATCCTCCTCGTCCGTTGATCTGCTATCAAACATGGAACTTCACTTTGGCGCTCCAGAATGTTATCTTCCACGCACATTTTCTTTACGGATCCTTTCCCCGTCATCGATCTATTTTTCTTAGATCGTAGTCCTTCGATTGTCTGATCCCACTTTTAATTCCTCCTGAATTTTAACAAGCTCATATCTTCTTGTGTCGGATTCAATCCCAACCATCGATCTCTACCTTGCCTCTTCCTCAATCGTTCATCACTGTAAGACTTTAAACACTATTTAATGTTTAGATCTCCATCGATCCTTATAGTGATCGATGGTCGATCAATAACCCTGTACCATGGTTATTTCATAACTCAATTAATTAATCAGAGAATCAATCAATCCTCCTCATCGATTTGCATCTGAAAATGTCCTCATGAACTTTTGTGCTGACCCTAGGGTGGATTCTTACTTTCATCAAACTTGGAAGGTGAAGTATCCAGAGCATGGGGGACAACGCGCTAATTTTATCTATGCCAACTTCATCCTACATGCCATGTCATCATGACCTAGGTTATTCCTTTGTCATTACTGAACTTCTTTGACATCAATGACAACCATACACAACATTCTCCCCATTAAGCATTAATGACAACAATTCCTCAATTTTCCAATCCCCCCCCTTTAACATTAATGGCAAGGGCTTCCTTCTGACAGCTCCCCCTGACATGCTACCTTTTCTCATTTTTATTCACTGTAAGGAGATTACTCCCAACTTATGTCTAAGATGCTCAAATGTTTCTTTGGGTAGTGGCTTAGTGAATATATCATCAATATGTTCTTTAGTATTAATATATTCAAATTTGACCACTTTTTGAGACACTTGATCTCTTAGAAAGTGATATTTTATTGGTATGTGCTTTATTTTGGAGTGCATGACAAGACGTTTTGATATGTTTATGGCACTTTTATTGTCACAATTTATCACTATTGGATGCTCATACTTCACAAGTAAATCTTCCAATGCCTGCTTCATCCGAATGACTTGAGTACAACATGATGCAGCAACAATATATTCAGCCTCTGCTATAGATAGTGCTATGGAGGATTGCTTAACCATGATACCAAACAATTTCCCAAAAAGAATGTTGCTCCACTGGTACTCTTTCGGTCATCAACACTTCCTACCCAATCTGCATCAGTGAATGCTCTTAAAGTGAAGTCTCGACATTTTGGGTACCATAAACCATAATCCACAGTGCCTTTTAGATATCTAAGAATTATTTTTACTGCAGCCACATGTGTTTCTTTGGGAGCTGATTGAAATCTAGCAACCAATCCTACAGCTTGCATCAAATCTAGTCTTGTAGCTATCACATATAGCAGGTTGTCTATCATAGATCTATAAATGGTATGATCCACTTCCAAGGACTCATCATTCTTGCTTAACTTACAACCAGTGATCATAGGAGTACTAACAAGCTTGGAGTCTTCCATCTTAAACTTCTTAAGCATGTCTTTGATGTACTTGGCTTGAGAAATGAAGATTCCTTTGTCTGATTGATAAACTTGTAATCCCAAGAAAAATGTTAATTCACCCAACATTGACATTTCAAATTCCTTCTTCATTTCAGAAGCGAAGTTTACACTTAGTATTTGTAGATTGCTTCCAAATATGATATCATCCACATAAACAACAACAATGATCATATTCTTATCTTCGATCTTTATGTAGAGATTACTATCAGTGCCTCCTCTTTTATATCCTTGTTGCTTCAAGTAGTTATCTAGCCTTGAAAACCATGCTCTTGGGGCTTACTTGAGACCATAGAGTGCATTTTTTAGTTTGCAAACATAGTCTCTATTTTCTGACAAGAGGAAACCTTCAGGTTGTTCAATATAGACTTCCTCTTCTAGTTTCCCATTCAAAAACGCAGACTTGAAATCCATTTGATATACTTTGAAGTTTTTATAACATGACAATGTTAAAAACATTCGGATTGCTTCAAGTCTTGCTACAGGTGCAAAGGTTTCTTCAAAATCAATACCCTCCACTTGAGCAGATCCTTTACACACTAATCTTGCCTTGTTTCTTATTACTCTGCCATTTTCATTGAACTTGTTTTTAAGACCCACTTGGTTCCTACAATATTCTTGTTTGCAGGTCTTGGAACTAGTTCCCAAGTTTGGTTCTTCTCAATTTGATCCAACTCTTCATTCATGGCTTTGATCCAATCATCATCTTTGTCGACTTCTGCAGAGTTCTTAGGTTCCACCACTGAAAGTAAGGCTCGTTCATTAAATAGTAGTTTTCTTCTTGTACTAACTCCAACATCTTTGTCACCTATGATTTGTGTCTCGGGATGATCCTTTTGTATTCTTCTAGATGGAGCTTTTGTATCAGGTCTTGGAGACGCTTCATCTTTACTTTCTTGTGAATCTTATTTCTCTACTTTTTCTTCTTCTTTTTCTTCTTCATCATAAATTCCGTCATTCTTTTGCAAGTCTTCATCTTCATCTTGGCTTTTTATTCTTCTTGGTTTTAGGACATCCACTCTTACATCTGCACTTTCTATGATTTTGTGTAGCCTTTGATTGTAACATTTATATGCTTTCTTGGTGGATGAATATCCTAAAAGTATTCCTTCATTGGTTCTAGAATCAAACTTACCAATACAATCTTCAATTTTTTACATAGCATTTGCTACCAAACACTCTGAAATATTTGACTGAGGCAAGTTTTCCGTACCATAGTTGGTAAGGGGTTTGGTCATTATTAATTCCAAGATGTCCTCTCTTTAGTATATAAACAGTTGTATATACTACTTCCCTCCAATACACATCAGGAAGTTTTGCTTCATTTAACATAGTTCTGGCAGCTTCTTGGACTGTTCTGTTTTTTCTTTCCACAACACCATTTTGTTGAGGAATCTTTGGGGCTGAAAAATGTCTTTTAATTCCATGGATTTCACAAAATTCATTGAATTCATTTGAAGTGAATTCACCTCCATTATCTGACCTTAGACATTTGATTTTCAAATTTGTTTCATTCTCAACTTTTGCTTTAAAAATTTTAAACTTCTCAAAAGCTTCTGATTTTTCTTTGAGAAACGTAACCCAAGTCATCATTGTATAATCATCTATGAACAACATGAAATAGTACTCTCCTTGCAAGCTTTTAGTTTTTGTTGGTCCACAGAGATCAGTGTGAACCATTTCCAATGGATGTGAGGTTGTATGTTCTTTTGCTTTGAAGCTGGCTCTAGTTTGCTTCCCATGTTGACAATGTTTACAAACTGAATTTACAGGCTTCACAATCTTTGGCAAATCCCTTACAGCTTCCTTCTTACTTACTTTTATAAGATTGAAAAAGTTTAAGTGCCCCATTCTTCTATGCCACAACCAACTTTCATCAATCATACTCGTGTATCATTGTTCTTCATTTTCTAGAATGTATACATTACTTGAATTCCTTACAGCAGTCCCAACAAGTCTTCCTGAATCATTTTTCTGATTTCACATTTCTCAGTGCCAAAAGTGCAGATGTGCCCTTGATCACATGTTTGACTTACACTAAGGAGATTAGACTTTAGGTCTTCCACCAGAACACATTTTCAGCTTTGATCTTGTTATTGATAGCAGTTGTACCTTTGCCAATTATTTTGGAAGACATATTATCTCCAAAAGTGAGTTTTCCCTTATTATCTTTTCTTAGGCTTATGAATTTGTTTGGGTCTCCTGTCATATGCTTTGAACACCCACTGTCAATATGCCATAGATTCTTTTTTTCTGTCGCACATAGAACAATCATGGATTTCTCCTCTTCTTTCTTTTTCTTTCAGTCATTTCACTATTTTTTGTCTTGAAACTCTTTTGCAGTAGCCTTCTCTGTGGGAGTCATTAGATTACAATCTCTTGCTATATGTCCATGGTTATTGCATTTGTAACACTCTATGTCATATCTTTGAAAAGGTGTAAAAAAGTTATGGTTTCTTACTTTTGGTTTGTTACTAGATGCATTCTTTTTGTAGTCACGAAACTTTCCATATGCTCTGCAATTTCGGGCTTTATGACAAAATTATTACAAGAGTTGCAATGACCAAAAAATATCTGTTGATATCTACTTGTCATTGGTCTTCTAGGCACCACATTAGTTCTATCTTTGTCATGAGAGGATAGAGCAGACTTCTTGATTTCTTCCTTTTGAATTGGACTTTTCAGTGCAGCAGCATAGCTTCTTTTATTTCTACCTTGGTTTGTGAGTGAGGAACATTCTGGCTTCTTTTCTTTGTCATATCCTAATCCAGATTTATCTCTCGATAGTCTTTGGCTACTCAAGATGTCATCTAGAGTCTTTGAACTGTTTTCAAATTTTAACTTAATAGATTCTTCATCAAACTTCTTACTAAGGTGCATAATCTCTTCTTCAAGCTTTCAGATTCTTGTATTCTCTATTTGAGCTGCAAATCTAGGTCCTCTTCAATCTTCTTGGCCTCGTGAAGCTGGGTCTTTAAGTCTCTAATGATTTGGTTTGATTGTTTGTTTTTCTTCTTGCATTTTTCAAGTTCTTCAAGACCACTAATGAGTTCAGCTTTTAGGTCTACTTCTCCTTCCTCGTCTGATTCACCATCTTGAGCTTGAGTTTTTATTCCCATGAATATAATTTATGTTTCCTCATCTCCACTTGTGTCTTCATCTTCACTATCTTCCATGGTGTAAAAAATCTTATTCTTCTCATTAAACTTCTTCTTGTTTCTGGCCTTGCCCTTTTTGAACTTCGTTGAGGCTTCTAGGCTTTTTGTAGCTTTCTTTGCAAATTTGTTCAAGAAACTATAAAATTAGTTTTCCTTCCCAAAATAAGAAAATAATATTAAACAAAATATAAATAATTTGTATGCAATGGTTTTGTTGATAAGTTTATTAGGGAGTGAGTGAATCATCTATGAACTTTAAATTTTCTGGTTCCTTTCTCCTCTAAACCTGGTGGTCCCCACTAGTCCTCTGAACTGGAGTCCTTTTCTTTCACTGCAATGTTATCAGTAGTTATCATATTATCCAACTCCTTTAGTTTCAATTTTTTAACGTACTTCATTTCCTACCTAAATTGAGTACAAGCTTTTCTCTCAGCCTTGCAGTCAAAAGCATAGCTGAAACTAAGGCCTTCCTTTTCTTTCCTTGCAATGTTGTTGGTAATTGTCATATTATCCAACTTATTTACTTTCAATTTTTATTTGCACTTCATTTCCTACCTGAATTCAGTATGCGCTATGCAACATTTCACTCATGAGTCTATTCTTTCCATCTTATTCATTTTCTATTTCTTTACACCATTCCTTTTTATCATATTCTTAATTCCTGTTATCATGTTATACTATGATTTTGTCTCTGTTGATGGCAATTTCATGCGGTTTTGTCATTCAGCTTACATTTTTAACTTTTCTAGAAGGTTATTGGGTTCAAGTTTTAACTTTTAAGTTTAACCCATCATATATTTAGTTCAAATAAATTTCAATCCCTCTTAGATAAGCAAGAGCAAGATAATATGAGATTATCCATAGGTATTTTCCCTATCAATTAGCACTTAACTGGGTTTCTTGTTTAAGTCTTGCCCCTACTTTCAAAGGCAAAATCACTGTCTGGCCAGGATTGAAGGTTGAATTTTCTCCTTATGTTATTTATATATCCATTGTCTCTTTTATCCCAACCTTCACCCTTTTCTCCATCATTAGGAGAGAGTTATAGTTGCCTATAAAATAGGCTTGAATTTAATGTTGTTTCTTACATTTTCAGTTTTTCCATTAGTATTAAATGTTAAAGAAGAGCTATAATACTAATGGAAAACTAAAAAAGTAAGCTGGATCTAGAAGTAGATAGATAAGCACAAGAAGACAAAGAATTTACCCTGGGAAAACCCAAACTCGGGAAAAACCCAGCCAACCTTTCTTAGAAGAATTATGTTTAGAAAACCAAATACAATCCAACCATGAACTTGCCCTAATTTACAAGAGTATGACTCAGAAAACCCAAACTCGAGAAAAACCCAGCCAACCTTTATTACAAGAATCATGTTTAGAAAACCAAATACAATCCAACCATGAACTTGCCCTAATTTACAAGAGTATGACTACATGAAGAAACCCTCATACATAGTATAATTATCTCCAAAAGAGATCCTCCAAGGTCTAGCGCTAAGCATGGATGATCAACCAAATATCATAGAAAGAGAGAGTTCCTCATGCCAAACCCTAGAACATGAGCATGAGGAAATCCTAGCAGAAATTAGTCCTCCTTCTCCTTGTGCTCAACTCCAAGATGGAAGAGATGATGAGTGAGTGAGGTGATGCAAATGAATAACATGACTCTCTATTTATACTAGACTCTTTAACGTTTGCTTGGGTCCACTTTATATGCGAGGCAACAACATCAAATTACATTTATATTTTGGGACCCGTTACCTCTCAAAAATGCACCTACACTTTTAAGAGGTTAAGGTCTCTTCTATAGTAGCATATGGCCCCACTATAACGTTGTTATCAAGAGCATAATGCTCGTATCAGCATCAATGTGAGACCGAGATTTTATTACAGAGGTGAAGACAACATCCCAGGGTTTATACTTGGGACAGATCAAACTGAAGAGTGGACTGATTGTTTAACGTTCAGATCTTTCCCATCATGGTTGTTATCAGTCAGCCATCAGTGATTAGCAGAGGCTTTAGGAGGTGAGGTGGATCCTGTCATGAGGCTGCTAAAGAACCTTTCTTTACTTCTAAAATGAGAAATTCAGAGTCAGGTCATGTTCATGATGACTTTTCTGAAATTTGAAATAGTGACAGATGGTGCAATCCCAGACACTCACCCTGAATCCCAAACAGATGAACAAGTTTTCAGAGATAACACTAAGGCTCGTGAACTGCTACAAGGATTGCTGGAGAAGAATATGTGTTCCTGAGTATCTTAGTGAGTCTGAAATAATGCTTGCAAAGGCAGCAGTTTTTAGACATGGGGTACATGGCTTGGTGATTAATCCATGCAATGAGCTGAATCATCGTCGTCCTGCTAATCAATTGGAAACTGAATATGCAGATCATCTTAAACAATCAAGTCAGGTTTCAATGGTTATGGATCTGTAGGAATACCAACATCCTTGTGAGTTTTTTGTTTAGCCACAGGTGAGTATAAGGATGTTCTTATCGGATGACTCACGAGAACAGCTTCAAATCAAATCTCATATGTGTAACAGTATCTTGATGAGCAGAGATCGATTTATAAGCTTTCGATACACATGACAAGCTGGGAATGCAAATTCTTCTTCTGAAATATGTTACAGCACATATACCAAAAATATTTATGCTCGAACTGCTGAAGACTATGGATCCAAATGATCCTCGTAATAAAGGGTCACGTGGTAAGAGGATGATAACTCTGTCAGGGGTTTTGAAAATGCAAAGGATGTTGATTTCCCAGTTCTGGAATCCGAAGCACTCTGTGAGAAAATCATGGATCAAACCCACAGTTGCTTTGGCAATGAATTTCTAAAATATACCACTGGCCTTGTGTTAATGCGGAAGCTATGGGTTTCAATATGCCCCATTGCTTGAAACGTCTGCTTCACAATCTCCCACACAGTCTAGCGTTAAGTATCTGAAAGATACGCCGAGGAGGTCATATTTTCTGGTGGAAAGTTGCCAGAATAGAAGCTATCTGTATTTGCCTGCCATGGGATGGACTATTGTCAACCAATTCACGGAAGCTCAAGCAGAAATCGACAAATATATGAAGATTATTCCTCTCATCGACCTCGTGGACAAAAACAGAGTCAGTTTAGCAGCTGATCGATTTCACATTGATCATCTGGCAGCGGATTCAGTTTCGTGGTGTTTGGAGCAGTAAAACGTGTCCACTGTCCGACAGCTGAATCATGGAGATCAGATTTTGTGGTCACTAGCAGCCGAGTGGTTTTGGATGCAGTTTCGGAGTAAATGCCAGAGCACCGGCCTGCATGTTCAGCTCACGGAACGTGGTATCATCTCGGTGTTAGCAGCCGATACATTAAGATCTAAACTGGGAGTCCGCGTGAGGTGTATCTTTGCTGGGGTGGAGTCTCTGGAGTAGCTCACGGGATTGTCATTATAGCATGATTTTTGACAAATGAAAGTTCGGAGCGTTCACTGACCCATGTCCCCACCAACCCACGCTTGCAGCCGAGCAGATGAGCCGATGAGCATCTTTCCATTGCAGCTTTTACCTCACCCATGCATCTACAGGACAAATCGGGTTAGATTGTCCGCTGATCCCATGGAGTTAAACTGGGCATGATTGTTACACCATCCATCATCACCACGTGGCAGTTGTTCGGTATGAGACAATCGACTGCTTCTTTTTGTGGGCAGATCGATCTTTCTTTTTTTTTAGGCATTTCGTTTGGGTTAAGTAATAGTAAGAACAACTAGATTAAGAGTTTCATTAATAAAGCATGGTGATCCTTTATTTGGTTGTATCTTTGGTTAAAGTGAGTTGTTTCACTTTTAGCCAAGGATAAATTCACCTTAAGAAAGTGGGGTCCTTGGTTTGCTTTATTAACCAAAGTAGTAGTTACACTTCAGAAAATGTAATAGTCAAGTAGTCATTTAGGGAAATAAAAGTGGATCTGATTCACTTTTATTTATTAATTATCTTTTTATTTATTTGTATTTTGTGAGAGCCTTTTTTGGGGCCTATAAAGAGATGAATCTCTTTCAATGTAAGATGGAATTTTTGGGCTGGGAAAATTTTTCCCCAGAGTTAATAAAGAAAAAATCATGTTGAGTTTTTGGACACGTTGGGCTTCTCTGTCGTAGTTCTGTGTTTTCATGAGTTATAGACCAAGCCAGCATAGAGGGCTAACAATCTAGCACGTTGGGCAAGCATTTGCAGCTGCCAAGTTGCTTGTCGCCGTTATGTTCTTGGAGGGTTGGGAGTAATGGAAAGTAGTCAATTATACTTCAATTCTCCTTGCCTCTGATTATGGAACGGACCAGCTTAGTCTCCCTTCTGCGAAACACAAAGCCTTTCTGAGTCCCCTTCTGATACTGGCACTAGCCTTCCCTCGAGGACTAATCCTCCTTTCCCTTCCTGCCCATCAATCCGACTCATTTTCCTTTTTTGCGACTTGTGTTTCTCTAAGGCAGCCTCTTCAGATCACCTTTCCCTCAGCCCCACCTGCCTTAGCGATCCTAACTTAGGGAAACCCCCCTAGAGCTGGAGAAGAGCCAGCCTGAAGCGAGGAGAGAGGGGTGTGGTGACATTGGCCTCTCTCTCGAGAGTTGTCACCGGGTCGGTGCACCCGCAGTTTGGGCTTTCAGCACTCGCGTGCCAGTTTCAGGCGACAACATTTTGGCGTCGTTGCCGGGGACAAAGTCCAGTTCCCGGATTTTGAAGACTATGCTTCATTGACATTTGTGGGAGATTACATTGCAGATTCTTCCTCTCACATGGCGACTCCACGAAGGGACAGAGCCCTTGTCCTTTTGCAGATTTGAAGATCCGACTGGGTGTAGAGGTGAGCACACTCATCAGAAGGCTTTCAAGCTCACCTTGGCGACTCCACAAGTTTGGTATGAGGTATGGTTAAACATGTTTTTTCAAATTAAGTACCTCATTGTTTGATTTATGGAAGAACCATGGGATATTTGGCACGAGGCTTACATCCCACTGGATTTCTCAAAAATCCATGGATTTCCTAATCAGTGCTACGACCCTAAGAAGGTGCATGACATTCTTCCCGAATTTTATGGAAATGATGGTGTTTCAAACTTTCAACCACCCATCATATTGCCTTTTTCTGCAAACTGATGGTTGATTTTAATGTTCGTCATGAGGATGATATTATGATCATTTTTGCCATAACCTTGGAAAGGGATGCAATGATCTGGTTCTATGGTCTGTTGGATGAATCCATAGATTCAGTGGCAATTTTTTTCGAGAGGTTTCTCCTCCGCTGGCACAATGGGACAGTAGATGAGATTGAGCAGCTTGCTAAAGAATATGATGCTCTCATCCCTAGGGTCCATCTTGAGCTTGAGGAAGAGATACATGAAGAACAAACCATTGAAGATCTGATTGATGAAGCAGTGCAAGGACTCTTGGTTGAAGACATTATTGAAGAGCTTCCTGAGGTTGTTGAAGTAAAGAAAATTGAAGATACGTAGCTGCCTCAGATCTATGTCACTGAAAAAATCCCTGAACCACTCCATGCTGAAGATTTGGACTTGCCTCAAGTTCATAATGTGATTGATGCAGATCAGCTCGAGCAACCTTATGATGGAGATTTGTATGTGAACCCTATCAATCAATGGATAGAAGCTTCTTGTGCACGGTTTGATTCTTCCTAGTATAACCTCTTTTTGCCTAACACTTTGATGTCACAGTTCAGTTTTATTTATGAGCAGATTGCAAGGCATAGTTATCTTATGAGGAATATATTTTTGTTTCTTTCACTGACCAAGCTCAGAAAAAGGAAACTTGGCATAGATAAGATGTTGGAATGGCTCCATTACTTGTATGCATACACTTGACATGCGCTAGATTCATGTTAATTTAGCGTAGGTAGGAAGAAATAAGCTCTTGCATGAGCATTTAAATTTCCAGTCTGTTCTTCTTTGTTTTGTAATAAAGTGTGGGATGTGAATGAAGCCATCCCATCACATGTTTCTTTCAAGTTGGTCTGCGGATACTCAGAGAGTCTGAGGTTCTCGTGCGCTCTCTCCAAGAGCACACGTCGCCCATGGAGCCAAATGTTACCTCTCAAAAATGCACCTACACTTTTAAGAGGTTAAGGTCTCTTCTATAGTAGCATATGGCCCCACTATAACGTTGTTATCAAGAGCATAATGCTCGTATCAGCATCAATGTGAGATCGAGATTTTATTACAGGGGTGAAGACAACATCCTAGGGTTTATACTTGGGACAAATCAAACCGAAGAGTGGACTGATTGTTCAACGTTCAAATCTTTTCCATCATGGTTGTTATCAGTCAGCCATTAGTGATTAGTAGAGGCTTTAGGAGGTGAGGTGGATCCTGTCATGAGGCTGCTAAAGAACCTTTCTTTACTTCTAAAATGAGAAATTCAGAGTCAAGTCATGTTCATGATGACTTTTCTAAAATTTGAAATAGTGACAGATGGTGCAATCCCAGACACTCACCCTAAACCCCAAACAAATGAACAAGTTTTCAGAGATAACACTAAGGCTCGTGAACTGCTACGAGGATTGCTGGAGAAGAATATGTGTTCCTAAGTATCTTAGTGAGTCTGAAATAATGCTTGCAAAGGCAGTAGTTTTTAGACATGGGGTACATGGCTTGGTGATTAATCCATACAATGAGCCGGATCATCATCGTCCTGCTAATCAATTGGAAACTGAGTATGCAGATCATCTTAAACAATCAAGTCAGCGTTCAATGGTTATGGATCCGTAGGAATACCAACATCCTTGTGAGTTTTTTGTTTAGCCACATGTGAGTATAAGGATGTTCTTATCGGATGACTCACGAGATCAGCTTCAAATCAAATCTCATATGTGTAACAGTATCTTGATGAGCAGAGATCGATTTATAAGCTTTCAATACACGTGACAAGCTGGGAATGCAAATTCTTCTTCTAAAATATGTTACAACACATATACCAAAAATATGTATGCTCGAACTGCTGAAGACTATGGATCCAAAATGATCCTCGTAATAAAGGGTCACGTGGTAAGAGGAACACTATGGAACCAAATGATCCTCGTAATAAAGGGTCACGTGGTAAGAAGATGATAACTCTGTCAGGGATTTTGAAAATGCAAAGGAGGGTGATTTCCCAGTTCTGGAATCCGAAGCACTCTTTGTGAGAAAATCATGGATCAAACCCACAGTTGCTTTGGCAATGAATTTCTAAAATATAACACTGGCCTTGTGTTAATGCGGAAGCTAGGGGTTTCAATATGCCCCCATTGCTTGAAACGTCTGCTTCACAATCTCCCACACAGTCTAGTGTTAAGCATCTGGAAGATACGTCGAGGAGGTCATATGTTTTGGTGGAGAGTTGCCAAAATAGAAGCTATCTGTATTTGCATGCCATGGGATGGACTATTGTCAACCAATTCACGGAAGCTCAGCAGAAATTGACAAATATATGAAGATTATTCCTCTCATCGACCTCGTGGACAAAAACAAAGTTAGGTTAGCAGCTGATCAATTTCACATCGATCATCTGGCAGCAGATTCAGTTTCGTGGTGTTTGGCGCAGTAAAACGTGTCCATTGTCCGACAGCTGAATCGTGGAGATCAGATTTTGTGGTCACTAGCAGCCGAGTGGTTTTGGATGGAGTTTCGGAGTAAATGCCAAAGCGCCAGCCTTCATGTTCAGCTCACGGAACGTGGTATCATCTCGGTGTTAGCAGCCGATACATTAAGTTCTAAACTGGGAGTTCGCGTAAGGTGTATCTTTGCTGGGGTGGAGTCTTTGGAGTAGCTCACGGGATTGTCATTATAGCATGATTTTTGACAAATAAAAGTTCGGAGCGTTCACTGACCCATGTCTCCACCAACCCACGATTACAGCCAAACAGATGAGCTGATGGGCGTCTTTCCATTGCAGCTTTTACCTCACCCATGCATCTACAAGACAAATCGGGTTAGATTGTCCGCTGAACCCATGGAGTTAAACTGGGCATGATTGTTACACCATCCATCATCACCACGTGGCAATTGTTCGGTATGAGACAATCGACTGCTTCTTTTTGTGGGCAGATCGATCTTTCTTTTTTTTTAGGCATTTCGTTTGGGTTAAGTAAGAGTAAGAACAACTAGATCAAGAGTTTCATTAATAAAGCATGGTGATCCTTTATTTGGTTGTATCTTTGGTTAAAGTGAGTTGTTTCACTTTTAGCCAAGGATAAATTCACCTTAATAAAGTGGGGTCCTTGGTTTGCTTTATTAACCAAAGTAGTAGTTACACTTCAGAAAATGTAATAGTCAAGTAGTCATTTAGGGAAATAAATGTGGATCTGACTCACTTTTATTTATTAATTATCTTTTTATTTATTTTTATTTTGTGAGAGCCTCTTTGGGGGCCTATAAAGAGATGAATCTCTTTCAATGTAAGAGGGAATTTTTGGGCTGGGAGGATTTTTCCCCAGAGTTGATAAAGAAAAAATCATGTTGAGTTTTTGGACATGTTGGGCTTCTCTGTCGCAGTTCTGTGTTTTCATGAGTTATAGACCAAGCCAGCATAGAGGGCTAACAATCTAGCACGTTGGGCAAGCATTTGCAGCTGCCAAGTTGCTTGTCGCCATTATGTTTTTGGAGGGTTGGGAGTAATGGAAACTAGTCAATTCTACTTCCATTCTCCTTGCCTTTGATTATGGAACGGACCAGCTTAGTCTCCCTTCTGCAAAACACAAAGCCTTTCTGAGTCCCCTTCTGACTCCATTTACCCTTCTGGTACTGGCACTGGCCTTCCCTTGAGGACTAATCCTCCTTTCCCTTCCTGCCCATCAATCTAACTCATTTCCTTTTTTGCGACCTGTGTTTCTCTAAGGCAGCCTCTTCAGATCACCTTGCCCTCAGCCCCACCTACCTTAGCGATCCTAACTTAGGGAAACCCCCCTAGAGCTGGAGAAGAGCCAGCCTAAAGCGAGGAGAGAGGGATGTGGTGACATTGGCCTCTCCAGAGAGAGTTGTCACTGGGCCGGCACGCCTGCAGTTTGGGCTTTCAGCACTCCCGTGCCAGTTTCGGGCGACAGCATTTTGGCGTCGTTGCAGGGGGCAAAGTCCAGTTCCCGGATTTTGAAGACTATGCTTCATTGACATTTGTGGGAGATTACATTGCAGATTCTTCCTCTCACATGGCGACTCCACAAAGGGACAGAGCCCTTGTCCTTTTGCAGATTTGAAGATCCGATTGGGTGTAGAGGTGAGCACACTCATCAGAAGGCTTTCAAGCTCACCTTGGCGACTCCAAAAGTTTGGTATGAGGTATGGTTAAACATGTTTTTTCAAATCAAGTACCTCATTGTTTGATTTATGGAAGAACCATGGGATATTTGGCACGAGGCTTACAGCCCACTGGATTTCTCAAAAATCCATGGATTTCCTAATCAGTGCTACGACCTTGAGAAGGTGCGTGACATTCTTCCCGAATTTTATGGAAATGATGGTGTTTCAGCCACCCATCATATTGCCTCTTTCTGCAAACTGATGGCTGATTTTAATGTTCGTCATGAGGATGATATTATGATCGTTTTTGCCATAACCTTGGAAAGGGATGCAATGATCTGGTTCTGTCGTCTGTTGGATGAATCCATAGATTCAGTGGCAATTTTTTTCGAGAGGTTTCTCCTCCGTTGGCACAATGGGACTGTAGATGAGATTGAGCAGCTTGCTAAAGAATATGATGCTCTCATCCCTAGGGTCCATCTTGAGCTTGAGGAAGAGATCCATGAAGAACATACCATTGAAGATCTGATTGATGAAACAGTGCAAGGACTCTTGGTTGAAGACATTACTGAAGAACTTCCTGAGGTTGCTGAAGTAAAGAAAAATGAAGATACAGAGCTGCCTCAGATCTATGTCACTGAAAAAATTCCTGAACCACTCCATGCTGAAGATTTGGACTTGCCTCAAGTTCATAATGTTATTGACGCAGATCAGCTCGAGTAGCCTTATGATGGAGGTTTGTATGTGAGCCATATCAATCAATGGATAGAAGCTTCTTGTGCACGGTTTGATTCTTCCTGGTATAACCTCTTTTTGCCTAACATTCTGATGTTACAGTTCAGTTTTATTCATGAGCAGATTACAAGGCATAGTTATCTTATGAGGAATATATTTTTGTTTCTTTCACTGACCAAGCTCAGAAAAAGGAAACTTGGCATAGATAAGACGTTGGAATGGCTCCATTACTTGTATGCATACACTTGACATGCGCTAGATTCATGTTAAGTTAGTGTAGTAGGAAGAAATAAGCTCTTGGATGAGCATTTAAATTTTCAGTCTGTTCTTCTTTGTTTTGTAATAAAGTGTGGGATGTGAATGAAGCCATCCCATCACATGTTTCTTTCAAGTTGGTTTGTGGATACTCAGAGAGTCTGAGGTTCTTGTGCGCTCTCTCCAAGAGCACACGTCCCCCATGGAGCCAGATGTTACCTCTCAAAAATGCACCTACACTTTTAAGAGGTTAAGGTCTCTGCTATAGTAGCATATGGCCCCACTATAACGTTGTTATCAAGAGCATAATGCTCGTATCAGCATCAATGTGAGACCGAGATTTTATTACAAGGGTGAAGACAACATCCCAGGGTTTATACTTGGGACAGATCAAACTGAAGAGTGGGCTAATTGTTCAACGTTTAGATCTTTTCCATCATGGTTGTTATCAGTCAGCCATCAGTGATTAGCAAAGGCTTTAGGAGGTGAGGTGGATCCTGTCATGAGGCTGCTAAAGAACCTTTCTTTACTTCTAAAATGAGAAATTCAGAGTCAAGTCATGTTCATGATGACTTTTCTGAAATTTGAAATAGTGACAGATGGTGCAATCCCAGACACTCACCCTGAATCCTAAACAAATGAACAAGTTTTCAGAGATAACACTAAGGCTTGTGAACTGCTACGAGGATTGTTGGAGAAGAATATGTGTTCCTGAGTATCTTAGTGAGTCTGAAATAATGCTTGCAAAGGCAGCAGTTTTTAGACATGGGGTACATGGCTTGGTGATTAATCCATACAATGAGCTGGATCATCATCGTCCTGCTAATCAATTGGAAACTGAGTATGCAGATCATCTTACACAATCAAGTCAGGTTTCAATGGTTATGGATCCGTAGGAATACCAACATCCTTGTGAGTTTTTTGTTTAGCCACGGGTGAGTATAAGGATGTTCTTATCGGATGACTCACGAGATCAGCTTCAAATCAAATCTCATATGTGTAACAGTATATTGATGAATAGAGATCGATTTATAAGCTTTCAATACACATGACAAGCTGGGAATGCAAATTCTTCTTCTGAAATATGTTACAGCACATATACCAAAAATATTTATGCTCGAACTGCTAAAGACCATGGATCCAAATGATCCTCGTAATAAAGGGTCACGTGGTAAGAGGATGATAACTCTGTCAGGGATTTTGAAAATACAAAGGAGGTTGATTTCCCAGTTCTGGAATCCGAAGCACTCTTCGTGAGAAAATCATGGATCAAACCCACAGTTGCTTTGGCAATGAATTTCTAAAATATACCACTGGCCTTGTGTTAATGCGGAAGCTAGGGGTTTCAATATGCCCCCATAGCTTGAAACGTCTACTTCACGATCTCCCACACAGTCTAGCGTTAAGCATCTAGAAGATACGTCGAGGAGGTCATATGTTCTTGTGGAGAGTTTCCAGAATAGAAGCTATCTGTATTTGCCTGCCATGGGATGGACTATTGTCAACCAATTCACGGAAGCTCAAGCAAAAATCGACAAATATATGAAGATTATTCCTCTCATCGACCTCGTGGACAAAAACAGAGTCAGGTTAGCAGCGGATCGATTTCACATTGATCATCTGGCAGCGGATTCAGTTTCGTGGTGTTTGGAGCAATAAAACATGTCCCATGTCCGACAGCTGAATCGTGGAGATCAGATTTTGTGGTCACTAGCAGCCGAGTGGTTTTGGATGGAGTTTTGGAGTAAATGCCAGAGCGTCGGCCTTCATGTTCAGCTCACGGAACGTGGTATCATCTCAGTGTTAGCAGCCGATACATTAAGATCTAAACTGGGAGTCCGCATGAGGTGTATCTTTGCTGGGGTAGAGTCTCTAGAGTAGCTCACGGGATTGTCATTAGCATGATTTTTGACAAATGAAAGTTCGGAGCATTCACTAACCCATGTCTCCACCAACCCACGCTTGCAGCCGAGCAGATGAGCTGATGGGCGTCTTTCCATTGCAGCTTTTACCTCACCCATGCATCTACAGGACAAATCGGGTTAGATTGTCCGTTGATCCCATGGAGTTAAATTGGGCATGATTATTACACCATCCATCATCACCACGTGGCAGTTGTTCGGTATGAGACAATCGAATGCTTCTTTTTGTGGGCAGATCGATCTTTCTTTTTTTTTAGGCATTTCGTTTGGCTTAAGTAAGAGTAAGAACAACTAGATCAAGAGTTTCATTAATAAAGCATGGTGATCCTTTATTTGGTTGTATCTTTGGTTAAAGTGAGTTGTTTCACTTTTAGCCAAGGATAAATTCACCTTAATAAAGTGGGGTCCTTGGTTTGCTTTATTAACCAAAGCAGTAGTTACACTTCAGAAAATGTAATAGTCAAGTAGTCATTTAGGGAAATAAAAGTGGACTTGATTCACTTTTATTTATTAATTATCTTTTTATTTTTTTTTATTTTGTGAGAGCCTTTTTGGGGGGCCTATAAAGAGATGAATCTCTTTCAATGTAAGATGAAATTTTTGGGCTGGGAAGATTTTTCCCCAGAGTTAATAAAGAAAAAATCATGTTGAGTTTTTGGACATGTTGGGCATCTCTGTCGTAGTTCTGTGTTTTCATGAGTTATTGACCAAGCCAGCATAGAGGGCTAACTATCTAGCACATTGGGCAAGCATTTACAGCTGCCAAGTTGCTTGTCGTCGTTATGTTCTTGGAGGGTTGGGAGTAATGGAAAGTAGTCAGTTATACTTCCATTCTCCTTGCCTCTGATTATGGAACGGACCAACTTAGTCTCCCTTCTGCGAAACACAAAGTCTTTCTGAGTCCCCTTCTGACTCCATTTACCCTTCTGGTACTGGCATTGGCCTTCCCTCGAGGACTAATCCTCCTTTCCCTTCCTGCCCATCAATCTGACTCATTTTCCTTTTTTGCGACTCGTGTTTCTCTAAGGCACCCTCTTCAGATCACCTTGCCCTCAGGCGCACCTGCCTTAGCGATCCTAACTTAGGGAAACCCCCCTAGAGCTAGAGAAGAGCCAGCCTAAAGCCAGGAGAAAGGGGTGTGGTGACATTGGCCTCTCTCTCGAGAGTTGTCACCGGGCCGGCGCGCCCGCAGTTTGGGCTTTCAGCACTCGCGTGCCAGTTTTGGGCGACAACAGGACCAAATCGGCATGACATATACAACATGAACCCCGCCATATACATATTATGTACCCACTATGTATCCACATGGTACATATCAAGTGCCCGCATGGCACAAATCTTCTAGGCTTTCTTCCTCGTTCAATGGTCTTGTTCAACAGTCTTGTCTTCTAGAACATCTTCGTTCTTCTAGAAAGGTTGTCCTACAGGAATACTTCTCACAGCTACAAAACACCAACATAAAAGTTAAGAGCTTTGTAATTCTTAACTTTGTTTGTTCCACGGGTATATTTTGCTTGTGTGTGTGTATATACAGGGCGTTCTGACTAAGGTATAACCCTACATACATTGTTATACTTTGAAAATAATCGAAGTACCACTCTTCATCACTAGTTAATGGACTTATGAGTGGCCCCACTGTTGAAGATATCGCCAAAATTTGCAGCACATCGCAAAAAATCGCGATTTTTACCTAATAATCGAAAATCGCAATGTTTGCAAAAAATCGCACCGGAGTAGAAAACATTGCCCATGCTTGGGGTTTACACACTTAAAGGACAATTTTGGGTTTTTATTTGTCATTGTCATTGTTACAAGGAGACGTGCTCCCTAGTAAGTAATGGTAATATTAAATTCTTAAAGTAAAAGTTGACGTTCTCCTTTCTTTTCTTTATCCTTTTACTTAAATTTTTAATATTACCAATAGTTGTTTCAAGATGTTTGAAAATGGTTCCAACCTAATCAGACTTTATATGGAGAAAGTAGGATTTCAAATACCATTAAGAATTCAATAGACTTAAACCATTTACAGTATTTCAAGATTGGCCAAAGTGCAACATTTCCCCTAAATTCTATCATGTATGAGGGTATGGGATTGATGTTTAATCAAGAGCACCAACCCTTATATGTACCCTAATGATGATGGTGATAGATAGTCTATTGTAGAAAGATCATTTATGATTTTTTATATTATATTGTTTCAATGATCATGTATGTATTGGTCTCTTATAGTATAATTTATAAAACAATTAACTTTCAATGATTTATGTTTCAATTTGCATGTATTTTGGCATAAAATTTGTAGTATTTATTGTTGAATTTTAACATGTGCACATAATTCTTTAACATTTGCAAACTGTAATATAGATAAAGCTTGAAAAGTAAATAGCAGTAAGACAAGTGCAATAGTCTACCAAGCATCACACAATTGAACACAAGATGTTTTTCTCGAGGAAAGCTTTAAAAGACAAAAACCCCAAAACCATTAGTAATAAATCCCTTAAATGAGATGATTAAGTTTGCAGATGAAGGAAGAAAAATTATTTCAGAATTCTAAGATGAATGTTTAACAAAATTTCCAAACCCTAGTAGGCTTACTGCTATCACCAAATGCTACCACGTGGAGGGTGAAAACCTACTGCCTGAACTGTACATGCAACTGCTGCCCGGACTGTACTTGCGGCTACCCGAACTTTCTTTGCTGCCCAAAATTCTCTGCTGCCCTAAATTTCGTTGCTGCACCTGCTGCCCGAACTTTCTCTGCTGCCCAAAATTCTCTCCTGCCCTGAATTTCGCTGCTGCACCTGCTGCCCGAATTCCAGACTGTACCTGCTGCCCGAAATCCTGTATTGGACAGACTCCAGCTGTTCGTGGTTAGTTGAAGGCTGCATGTGATCAGTATGAGGTTGCCCGAGAGTTGGAGCAGCCTATAGCAGCTGCTCGAAATTCTGTAGCTGCTGTTGTTGACCAAAGTGAGGCTTCCCGTGAACAGTATGGGTTTTCCTGAGTGTTGGAGCAGCCTGTAGTGGCTGTCGGTGATCACCAGTGAGGATAGTGGTAGCTTACTGCTGCCCTAGCTCAGCAATGTGGGTAGTTTGGTAGCATGTTGCTACTACTATAGTGACTACAATATGTGTAAAAACCCTAGCAGGCTAGGCCGCCATGCTAGGTGTTGACCACCAAAACCAACTAGGTGGACAAAGATGTACAATGCACATGTTGGATGTGCCTTGAAGATAAGAAAAAAGTACTTAATGATTATATCAAGCGAGGCAGCTCTTCTTCTCTTCTTCTCTCTATGAAATTTCCGCACTCCTGCAGGGGATTTTGTAAGGATATGTCATCATGAAGGTCTAGTTTTTTGTAACTTGATCACCCAAGACTTAGTCATTAGGGAAGTCCTTTCATTGAGTGTTTTTTCACTTGGATAATTAAAATTTATTTTTAGAGATTTTAATTATTTGAGTTTTTCACTCAAAATTACCTCCAAAGTGGTGAAAGGTCTTCTGGTGATCAAGTACATGGGGTGATTGGGGCCTAGGAATGTTCTATATTACCATCCTAGACATTATCCAAAGTTTTGCGGAATTTCATTAAGTTTTGCATAGGTTTTTTTAATTTTTGGTCATTAAAAATTGTCACTCAGGACAATTTGTTGTAATGTAAAAGAGGGTTACTTGGTCCTTTCTAATGTTGTATAGGGGTATGGGTACTCAAGACAAACGGCATGAGACCCCCCACACCCTTGGGCCAAGTTAGAAGTCATTCCAACAAGTATTACTATGGTTTTGGTCACTTTTTCCCAGGTCAGTCATGGAAATCAAGAAATTGGGCATTTAATTAAAGAGCCAAATTTTGAAAAAGTGACTATAGTCACTTGGGGTGGCCAAGTAAAGGTTCTAATGTTTATATTATGCTCTTAAGACAATTTTAAGACCCAAAGGGGGCCCCCCAAGCAAGTATGTAACAAGTTTTGAGTTGTCGAATCTAGGGGGGTGCCCCCTTCTCTCTTTGATTGGTTGGGTGAGCTAGAGTCAATGGAAAGGACCCCACTATGGTGGTTTCCTCCCCATTTGACATAACAATAAGGTTGGAAGCATTAAATTGAGGGTTTCTCTCCCCATATTTGAGATCTCAAACCTTGGTTTTGCCCTCCTTGAGCAAATTCGCCTCCGCTCTCTTGGGCCCCCCTCTCTCCCTTGTGACACTTGTCTAGCATGCAAAGAGCCTCTCTCTTTCATTTTTCTTATTTAAGGAGTCTTCCCCTCCTCATTCAGGGTACACAAAAACACACTCACACCCACTCTCTTGCTAATGCTCTCATTCTTTCTCTTGCTCTCTTGTCCTTGCTCTTGCTTGGGCCATTGTAATTTTCAGCCATTTGGCTTTGGTAATCAAAATCTTTGGAGAAATCTTGTGTCGATTGTTCCCATTGATGATTTGCTTCCATGCTCAAGGAGCTACACAAGTTTGTTTGGCCAAGGAAGCATACTAATTTGCTTTGGTAAGATTTATGGTATTTGTATTCCATAAATTTTGTGAGTTTTCGTTCTTGTAGTAAAGAAGTTCATATATTTTCTAGTTTGAAGTTTATGATTTCTTTGCTCATTATTTGATTCTCCCCTTCTAGTAGTTGTGTAGTGAAAATCTTATAAGTTGCAAGTTATTTGGATTAAAGAGTCGAATTCCTCGGTTGGATGCCCCATTACTTCACTTCTTGAAAAACAAAAGACCAATTTTCTCTTTCTTTACATACAAATTTCTGCATTTTAATTTTAATTTGTTGAGTGTTTTAAATCTGATTTTAACTCTTATATACTCAAGTTCTTTCAAAATTATTCATCTGGCAACTTTGTATAAATTTTGTATATATATTGCACTAACATACTAACTTCCCCAAAGTGATTTTGGGCACATTTTATCATTTTCTGTTTGTTGGTTTTTAGCGGGTTAATGACAAAACAAGGCAAAACTCTGTCAAATTTCAGCCACAAAAGAGTTTTAAGGCCACCCCAAAGGAAGAGCTTCAAGGACATCTCAATAAAGGAAAAAAAAACACGATTTTTTCACTCATTTTCTCTCTTTCTTTACGCTAAAATTTCAGCATTTGTAACAAGTCCAAGAGAGTCTCTTGGACTTGATTTCTTCCTTTGCATTTTCAGTTAAATCAAGTCTCATTTATTTTGCCATCCATTGCTAGCAAAAGAAGTTGGGCTTGCCCACCTTTGCATAAGCAATTGTTGATTGACGTGGGTTTTAGATTAGTTAGAGTTTCATTTTGTTTTTTATTTTCTTCTTTATTTTTGTCCACACCTTGCAAGTGATTTGGCTATGCCATCCTTGCAAAATCGTGCCGGCTAGTGTTTTCTTTTTGTTTTGTTATTTTCATTTGCCCACACCTTGCAAGTGATTCGGCTTTGCCATCCTTGTGAAATCGTGATGGCTTGTAACTTTCTTACTTTCATTTTTATTTGCCCACACCTTGCAAGTGATTCGGCTTTGCCATCCTTGCAATATCGTGATGGCTTGCATTGTTAATAATTGTTAAATTCTTCATTTCGTTTAAAATAAACCAAGCCCCGTTTTTTGCCCCATATCCTCTCCCCCCGCCAGTTCGATCGATCTAGGGTGACGAGAAAGGGCAAAGATTTGTGTTGGCTAGTTTAATAGGCACCCAGATAAGTATCTTCATTAGAAAGGAGAAAAAGAGGCTTGACCTGTGGAGCTAGTGGGGTAGAGGCCGTAGGGGGCTTCGTGGCTTCGTGGCAGTTGAGCACCCAGCAAGTTTCGAGTTTGACCCGTGGAGCTAGGTGGGAACCTTATGTTCCCATGTTGAGCCATCGGCATTCTCTCTCTAATCGAAGGAGATAGTCTCTTGGGGTAGACATCTAGAATAGTTCATTTCTTTGCAACAAACACCTTAATTCCCTAAGTCAAAGAGAGACATAAAATTTACTAAAACTTACAGGACCACTTGCATAACATTGTTACAATCATTTACATTTCTCTGCTTTGCAATCACTTTATTTTAACTTACTCATTTATTGGAAGTCATCATGTTCTTGAATATTTGTTGAAGTAAAAGAGTTGATGCTTTAAGAAAATTATTTTAAGTTGATTATTGTGACTCCATAGCCCAAGTAGAGACGGCACTGGTCATTTTGATTATTTGATTGTTTCTCTCTTTCATACATTACTGGTTGATTGTTAAAAGGCTTGCTTGACATTGAAATATTTGCATCACTGATGAATGTTGTGTGTGTTGACTGCTCCCACTCGAATCTTGAAAAAAAGAACTTAGTAAGTAGGGACTACCCCCCTTTGCCTTTAGGAGTTGTGGTCTAAACGGAAGAGTTAGGAACTGAGGTGACATTGGGTTCTAAACTCATAATTGCCCTCGGGAACACACTTAGTGGTTGGATTCTGGAAGACTTTTCCACAGTCAAGCGTGTTTTTAGGCGGCAACACTAGGAGAAAAAACAAGAAGAAAAAACGCAGCTTCCAATCCTTCCTTCAACAGCAAGAATTATCTCAGTCACGCATTACTCAGTCACCCTCAATGAAATTACCTCAATTCGAGTGGGAGCAGTCAAGTGATGAATGTTGTGTGTGTTGAAATGAATTGCAAGTGACATTTATTTATAGACTTTCAAACATTGAGTTGGTCCCTCATAATTAGGAGTTGACAATAGGGTTTTATTCTTTTTCAACTTTGACCCTTTTTACTTTAACTTTTGTGGTACAAAAGTTGTAATTTGACTTGTGTCACTTGGTCTTCCTCATGGACCAAGGCTTAGGGTAAGATGGTCCTCCAAGTGTTTTGTAGTCAAAGGAAGTGGTCTCTAAGGTCTTTCATGCCCACTCAAAATACATCTTCATAAATAGGGAGAATTACTTAATGCTTTTAACTTGAACTTCTTGTGCCACCAAGATCAGGTGATAGGTGTCTCAACCAAGGGTAGCTAATCCCTGGAGAAGGTCACATAAACCATAGATCAAGGAGAGGAGTGCATCACGTGCCCAGACCCGATCTAGGGCTTATGGTGATGACCTAGTAACTGACTAGGTGCCTCAGCCCTAGGCTGCATCAATTGACTCAATGTCAAATACTTGGTAAGCGCCTCCATTCTCCCAGAGTATGGCCCTCGGCCCTAGGCTGAGTCCCCCAGTCCTAGACTAGTTCAAATTCCTGGTAACTAACCAGGTGCCTCCATTCAGTGAATGGCCCTCAGCTCTAGGCTGGGTCTCCCAGTCCCAGACTGGTTCAAATTCCCGATAACTGACCAGGTGCCTCCATTTAGTGAATGGCCTTCAGCTCTAGGCTGAGTCCCCCAGTCCTAGACTGGTTCAAATTCCTGGTAACTGACCAAGTGCCTCCATTCTCCAAGAGAATGGCTCTCGATGCTGCTTAGGAAAAATCAACATTTACGGTGGGGTCCCCTATGTTGAAAACCTTAACGTCCCCTTCAACATTTACTAAAATTTGGGGGAAACTTCTACATAGATGATGCAGAAACTTCAATTGGCAAATGACCCATGACCTTTTCCTGTAAAAGGGAGAGAGGTCATTGATTCTCTAGGATAGGATGATAGCTAGCTGCTAGATTTGTCATTGTAGATGACTCATGATGATGAGATACATTTATATATTTGATGACATTTTGTATTGGTTATCCACTTTTAAGTCCTTTATACGACAACTTTCAGGTTTTAGGATTTAGTATTGACTCTGGTGTATCATTTTGATTTGGCACCCACTACATCATATATATCAGTGTTTTTCCTATATTTATGTGCCAATTGATGTTGTTGGTTTAAATGTTTAAAATATTGAAAAAAACAAAATAATTTGTTTTTTTAAACAGTTGCCATGGTTAGTCGATTTTTGCCGATTTTTTCCCCAACGTTGCCAAGAAGTTGTCTTCCGGACCCTTGCCGATTTTTTCCTGTTGCCGATGTTTTCAACAATAAGTGGCCCTAAAAGCAATAATAGGGCATTATCTTTATGGCAGTTGAGAATGGAGACAAACACGAAATGCTTTAGCACACTGTAATCGATATAATGAATAGGATGAAATATAAGGAAATTATCTTATAGCTCGGACATAACAATATCATAAGAATCAACTAAGCTTCAACCAACTCTACATCAGTAGCATACGGACCACTAAGATGCTACAGATCCATGAAATTCTAAGATACCTGATTTCTGGGAGGATTTGAAGAGATGTAGCCACAGTTAGTCAATGTTCAATGCTTTGGACTAGTGATTTAGACGCCACTTCTCAGTTGTTGGTACAACTAACACATCCAACGGCACCTATAGAAACTTTGTGCGAAATTGGGTTAATCAACAAATTTGGATCTGTAATGACAGAAGAAACAAACTGAATATGAGAATGAAATTATTTCCTTCTATAACCCTTAATGCCACCACTAAAGCTTTTGAATTCACCTTTCATATATAATCGGTCTAGTCGTTGTGCTCAACTGAGGGCAGAAGTGAAAACTAACTAGACAGTTAGACTTATTGCAAGCTTCATTTGTGACAGTCAATTTTGATCAATTTAAGCAATTGCAAGCTTCATTTGTGACGGTCAATTTTAATTAATTTAAGCAATTGACCAATGCCGAATGCAAATATGCATAAAATGGGTAGGAGGGAGGATGAAATAAAGCATTATACCAGACAATCACAGGTTCACAACTTCAACCATGCTATTTATTTATGCAATATTACAGTTAAGAATGTAAAACTTTGAAGCAATCGCTACAGCGTCCAAACACATTGAGACGAAATATTTGTAAGCAACCAATGTGGACAACAAAGCCACGATAACTAGTGAATCATCTGATCCAAATCCTGCAGGCAATGACCCACACGGGAACTGCCCCTAGTTTGTAAAGACTTGCAAACACACTTGGTGTATTTCAGACCCTGTATTTCCCATAATTTAGTCAGATCCTTTGCTCTCAGCTCTGGATCAAGCAGTGGAAAACATATTTGGGTAGAATTTAAAACTGGATTCATGCACTGTTAGCGTATAAAACACTGTTAAAACATCTTCCCAACTTGCACATGAGGTTGTGGTGTCCGTGTAACAAGAAAGTCAACAATCCACTGGACAAAGCTGTCGAGTTCCAATCTCGCTAGCAACTGATAACTGGGCCAAAATTTTAGTTGCAGACACACTTTTTTCTCATTTTACAACTTTTACCCTGAGAAGGTATAACGATGTGCACGAATGCACAGGGAAAAGAAAATAAAAAAATATTTAACCAAAATAAGAAGTTCAAAAACTTCAAAATGCCAAGGAAAACGTCAAAAGTACATGATTGCAGCTAAACGGTTGAAATTTATAGAATTAGAAACTGACATATTTTTTGGTCTCAAGTTACGTATATTCTTCAAGGGTGCAACAAAAGGTCGCCCTGTTCAGGGTGTTGGAGAGGGTCCAAAATTAATCAGTCTGCAGGCAGAGCAATGATTGTTCATTGCTGGCTGTTAGATCTTAAAGCTTGGAATGTTCCATGGAGAAATTCATTTTATTCAAAACCTAATTTATTAAAAATAGGACGACCAAACAAAGATGGAATAACTGTTGGCAGAAACAGAATCATTCTATACCTTTCTTTCTTGGATTTTATGAATCTGATCAAATCCGATGTAAGAAATGGGTTTAGATCTTTCAATTACGAAAATGGCTGGGTTCCCTTTAGCCAAGCCACTGCCTATAAGTCTCAGGCTCATTCTTCAACAGGCTAGGATCTCCGATAGCTGGAGACAGAAGATTTGTCTCAGTGAGCTTCTGCTTTGTATGAAACAACCCAAACTTTGCTCTTGAAGTTCTTCATTGACCCGAGCACCTTTCAGTTGTTAAACTAGTTACTGAATGAATTTAAAATCTAGTAACCCGAGTCTGTGGCAGTAATCATGACTCTGCCGTGCCGCAAGCTGGCAAGCTGGTTAATGATCATTGCCGGCAGGCTGGTTAATGGTTAGAGAGGTGCCCAAGATATTTTTTAGATTCATAGTAGAAGCCATAAACTATCCATATTTATATGCCCTTAGGTAAACAGAAGGATGGAAGTGAGAGAACTTTGTAGTGAGTCGCAGCGAGGGCATTTGAGCACCTAGCTTAACTGGGTCTCGCGTGCCACTCCCTGCCAAGCGGCCACTACGTGCTGCCGCAAATAACGTCAACGAATCCAGTGCCTCTCGAAGCTAATCAGATTCGGGGAACAACAACAACCGTAAACTTGGAATGCTTTGATCAGACAAAACTGCAAAATCTTGCTGGGAACTCTAATTCTAGCACGAGCTAGCCAAGTTCATAGTTCATGATGGGTTTAAGAAAAATCGAACCACAAATAAAAACACACTAATTTTAAATCTAGCCAAATTCAAGGCAGATATAAGTGGAATCAAACCTCAAGTCAAATAAAAACACACTGTAAAAATTGCATGGCACTCTAATTTTAACACTATCTAGCCCAATTCAAGGCAGATTTAAGTGGAATCAAACCTCAAGTCAAATACAAACAGCATTTATTTTGCCGGAGGCTAACTTTATCATTACTGACTTACAGGGTAGACACCATTAATTAGTAGGTATTGAATGCAAGAGGATAAAAAAATACAAGCTGGTATAATTTTACCTTAATCCTTTGAAACACAATCCGCTCTGATGATGATCCGACACTGGAAGACAGAGAGGGCTTCGATGTCTCTAGAAACTGGGTTAATGTTAATGTTTCTTTGAGAGTTCACTTGGCAAAAGAGAGAGGTCACACAGAGGCTTAGGAAGTGACCTATGCCAGATTCAGATTAATACAACGTCAGAAATGGGAAGATAGAGAGAGGTCCTGGATGTCTTTGGGACAAGATTCGTGTTTCCAGAGAGTTCAAATGGCGTAGAAGAGTTCAAATGGCGTAGAAGAGAAGTCACATAGACGTATGCATATGAGTATAACAGTGTTATGGATTATTTGTATTTTTATTTGTCAATTGAGTAGTTTTTTATTTTATTTTAGTTTTTAGTTGGAATTTTTTTAAGTTTTAGTAAAATTTAAATTTGTAAATGTTTAAATTGTGTTTTCTAATGTATAATGGACTTGGTATTAAATTTTAAATAGTTTTAAATAATTATATAGTATTTAGATATACAATTTTCACAATTAATATATATAATTTTAAAATAAATTTTAAGAATTTTTATTAAATTCAAAACAAAACAAACCAAAAAAATATAAAATTGAAGAAACAAATATCCTAAATTGGATTATTAACCAATTAACTTTGAAAAATAAAAGAAATTCCAATTCCTATTTAATATATAAAATAATGATAATTACTTTGAATTTAATATATATATAGATAAGAATCTCTTTGTTAGTCATACTTTAATTAATTAAATATTTATAATTTTATTTTTAAAATAAATATTTTATTTATAATATTTGTATTTTACTTAATAAATATTTTAATATGCTTTATTTAGTTAATATTATCTTAATCAAAGGAAAAAGAGGAAAAGTGATGCCTTATAAATGTTTGCCACAAGTATATTTGTTCCATGGAAATGAAATGTGAGCAAAATGCTCTTTGATGTGGTCTTTAATATATGTGTGAGACCTAGTGCAGTAAAAAGTATTTCGAAAATATATGGATTCTAGTGGAATGAGATAGTGATATATGGGTAAACCAAAATGCCCCATTTTCTCAATAACTAGTGATGTAGTGATTTCTAATATATATATATATATATAGTGATTTCTAAAAGTTGAATATATATATATAGTGATTTCTCATATATATAAAAGAATAAATGTAGGGATTTTCAGGGGTCATAATTTTTTATTTAATTATTTGTTTGGGCTCAAATTTTACAAGAAGTTGTGTTTCTAATTGTTCAATGCAGTAGCTGATTTGGATCTTATGATAGAAGGTTTTTCTGACACTTTTTTGAGGCCAAATTCCTTCATATAAGGCCTCAAATTGAGGTTTTAGTGTTTTGCGGGGTTTTTTTTTAATTTGTAATTCACAGTTATCTCTCAGTTTATAAACCTAAGTAAAAAAGTGAGTTGACAACTAGTGTCGCTCTAGTTAGCTTATAGTTGGTGTTCGGTTTCATAGTCATGTGAGAATTTTCAAAAATCTCATATAGTAGTTATAAAGGGTTGGACCTTCATTGTAATAGTTAGGATGGAGAATGAATAAAAAGATAGTTATTTTTTCCACTCTCATGTGTCTACATGGTTTTTAGATCTTGTGAATTGAATCAAAGCTTATTGACTACATCAACTGCCTTTCCACAAAATTGCTTCCTCCCACCAGTTGCTATCGTTGTCCTCTGCCCCATCGCTTGGTCTGACATCTCGATGTCAACATCAAATCATGCCTGCATTGCGGCGCTGTCGTGTTGTCGTCACCCAAGGATGCATTATGGGAAATTTAAAATTTAGCGCCCTCACCAATCTCCCTATCCTGCTCGAGTTCATTCAAAACAAGTTTGGAGGGAGCTGCGCATTCAAAATCTTATGTGCTCTGCGTCTTCGAGAGTTTTGGTTCCACTAGTAACGAAACACAATCTCCAGCATTCTTCCACAAATTTTCCCTAAACCAAAATTAGTGTATTCCATGAACAAAATTAATGTATGCTTCAATCCTCAACATATATGAATTTCATAAGTCCTATGTTTTTCATGGTTGCTTATGTTGCAAATCCAGAGTATATGATGACTTCTGTTGGATGGATTCATCGATATTGCATTTACACCATTAATGTTGGCAGCATTCTCTCATGAGGAAGTACCCATATTCCTTGCATATAAATAGGTAAGCGCTAAGTCACTTTAAGGGATTTTTTGTATCTACAATTGGTTTTCTAGAAAACTGCAAAACCAATGATGGACTAACAACAGCATATGGACAGATTTGGAGTGGAGAATGATTATGTAGATGGACAATGGATAGGAGGAGAATTTTGCTACAGGAAACAGAAAGAAAAATGGCACCAGACAAAGGAAGAGGTGTTGTATGGGGTATTTGACATTGATTCTAATGTAGAAGAATAGCCATCCAAGAGAAGGAGAAGGGATGCGGTCAAGAAGGGGGGTTTAAGCTAGCTTATCAATTTTGTTTCCATTGGGATGATCATGCCTTCCGAGGAAATCATTAAGAAGGTTGAAGAAATTAACGAGGAGAAGGAGGGGCTAAAAGCAAGCCTCGGCACAACTCCAGCACACTCGCAGATTGGGGTTTGGGTTAGGATTAGGATTTAAGGGGAATGAGAAAAGTGTCACTCAAGAACAGGCATACAATTTCTTCCTTTTGTGATTGGGAAAAAGATTAAGGAGGGTGTGGAGAGGAGAGAAAAGGAAGGGACAGGGCTATGACCTCTCAAGGGAAATCCAAGGCGATTGCCAGAACTGGTATAGGGAACGATGATATCGACGATATCGACAAGATTGTGATGTTGACCAACTCCATAGGTATTTGTATCTAAGAATTCTTGTTAATGGTTCTTCAAATTTAAAACCAAACAATAATTTGCATTTATAGTGGTTAAATAAACCAACACAGATTTAACAAAACTATGTGCTCATATGTATACTCAGATTTATTAATCTCAACTCTATAGGACCTTAATTTCATCATCACCAAAGAAATGATTTCAGAGAGACATCTATTGATTTTCCTTCTTTGCCTAGGACTGATGAGCAGGATGAAAAGATGAAAGGGCCAAAGTCTCAGCCAAGAGAGAAGCTTTGGTCAAAGGATACTCAAAGTAAGAAGAAGGAATACATCAAAGTTGAAGAACTTTTAGTTCAAAAGGAGGAGCAAGGGGTTGAGGTTGTGGATAGAGTGCTTGATATGAGAGGCCCTCAAGTGAGGGTGTGTCATAGGGAAAACTTGAATGCAGAGCAGAATGCCTTAGAGGATCAGATGTCGATGCCAAAGCTACAACAATATGTGAAGCTAATTGTTGATATGGAAGATGTAGACATTCATAAGTTTGATCGAAATTTAAGGCATGAAAGGAATTTGTGGCAATATATCATAAAGAAAAGGAATGACATTAAAAAGTGGTCGAACGACAAAAGCAGTAGCTAGAGAATATAGAGAATAAAATGGCAACATTGGATAGAGTTCGAGAGAGTATTGCTAAAGGTTTTATTGATGGTGGAATCTCTTTCGGGCATTTCTTAGAATTTGCAATCCAAATATTGGGAGGGTTACAAGCTTTGTAATTTGTCCTAAAATTGATCAATTTTTGTTGCTCCCTTGCTAACAAACATTTTCCAAGGTTGGGAACCACTTCAACATCCTTTTCATGTTGTAGAGATTATGTCTATGTGGCGGAGGCTTCTTCAAGTTCATGAACCCTGTGACTATAGTATATTTCCATAAGCAGATCTTAGTGCATTGACTCCTCACACTCAGTCATCATTCCAACACTAAGAATACCTACTATAAATTCCTGGGAGCCCAAGGATCCTAAACATATGTTATGCTTTCTATAAAATTGGGAGAGATTGCTAACATCTTCCATACTCCATACCATTCTTAAACAAATGGTGATGCCTAAATTAACCACAATAATATATTCCTGGGATCCTCACCTGGAAATTGTGCCAATTCATGCATGGTTGCACCCTTGGCTTCCATTGTTGGGTGTAATTTACCTTTTTGTGGAAACTAGGAACACTATCCTAGATATTTCAAAGAGGCTTCAAGATTTTGACATTGAAAACATTATTTCTCATCACCCTCATTGATAATGGATTTCACATTGACTCCATGGTTATGAGACAACTGGGGAATCTCAAGGGAAGTGATATTAGGTTCTGATAGGCTTTAAAAATGATATATGTGGCCTCTTAATATGGTGTGGTTGAGTAATATTCACAAATAGTTTGCATACATCCTCCTTCAATACTTTGTCTAGTTTCAAAACTAGGAAAAAGTAGTAAACTGGTCATTCTTGGTTTGGTCCCCAACACCACTGAACCTTTCCAAATTTATTGTGGAAATACCCTATGGGATTTAAAACATCCTAACATACCTCATACATTCAATGGTCGAATAAAAAAACTCATTTTGACATGTTATTCAAGTTTGCACAATTTTGGCCAATTTCTAGCTTTGGACTAGTTAAACTCAAGTTAATCCAAATGCACCCAAATGATTTCAATTTATGTATGGAATAGACTGAGGGGTATTAGTACATACTAATGCATATTATGAATTCTCATACACTTTCCAAATGCTTCTGCAACTTTATTTTGACCATAGGAAAAGAAGGATAAAAACACTAGGAAATTGATGTTAAAACCCCCAAGGGTAGATGACACTTTTGGCTCTCCAAATGCAGTACGAACTTCCCAAATTTCAAATAAGAGTATGGAGATGCATATCATACATCAATGTCTATCATTATTCATGGTTATTAAGATTTTAAATCTGATTATGAGGCACATCATCTTTATGATGACTTTCATGGAAATTACTTATGGGGAAATTGCTTTACGAGCTTAAGTTTGGCACGTGAACGGTAGAATAAATGGTTCATGTAGTAAAATGACATAAAATTTCCATATATAGCATAAAAATTATTGTCCCTGATAGCATTAAACTAAGACAAAAGTCCTCATACAAATATGATACAAAATTCTTCCAAGCTTGAAGCCAATTTCATGAAAACTAGTTATTCAAGAGCATGGGAAAGCAATCCTTTCACACATGGATTTCTTATATTTTGAATTACATAGAATATGGTCATAAGAGTACAAATCCATACATAAATACCCAATATTGGGCATCAAATAGATTCAGAAAAGCACAATCACCACTCCAACAAGTGCGCCATCACATGAGAGTATGGGGGAATGGTGAAGTAGGAATGAGAGAAGAGGGAGATAGAGGAGAACTTGAACTATATTGACCTTAAACCTGCAACTAAAACACCTTAATTAATCTCTAATGAGAGTTCTGAATGGTCTCTCCATCAACCAACTTGGAAAGGAATCAAAATCCCTCAAAATTGGTTCACAAGCAGTGACAGTGAATACTCACCATGTAATGGACAAGAAAAAACTCTCCAAAATGCCAAATGACGATTAAAAAATGATCAAAACCCATTTTAATTCCTTAATACATCCTTTTATTAA
This sequence comes from Pseudotsuga menziesii, assembly GCA_001517045.1. Classification (NCBI taxonomy): domain Eukaryota; kingdom Viridiplantae; phylum Streptophyta; class Pinopsida; order Pinales; family Pinaceae; genus Pseudotsuga; species Pseudotsuga menziesii. Next base: position 563,419 of record LPNX010976263.1, on the reverse strand, counting down.
CTTCATGAGGCCTCCTAAGGTCGAATTTCCCTCCATAGGCTTCCTCCAACTCAACTTAGTGGTTTAGTAACTCATTTGACACTTGTCTTCTTTCTTCATGCTCCAACTCTTTCCCCAATTCGAAGGGTTGCCTATAACTCCCAAATGTGCCCTATTGGTGGCTATTTTTATCCCCGTCATGTCATATTTTCCATAGGTATGCAATCAAGTCTAAATTTATCATATGTGTCATAGAATCTTTCATTATTTGTTGCCATAGAGTGCACGGAATCTCCTTCCAAGTGGCACACCATGTCTTCCTAATATTTTCCTCTTCATGGGAGTTACTATCCTCTCCTAATTAAATTCCTTGGCTCATTCTAGGCTATGTGACAACACATCAACCTCCAAAAATGTTGCATTCCCCTTGGGTTCGAATTTGGATGAAGGTCATGCCAAGTGTGTGGGGAATCTAGTCACCCAAAGGCTCCACAAGCTTCCAAGTGTCTTCATCAACCAATGTTGCCTTCTTTTATTAGAATTTATTATTTATGTGACCCATTTTAATGTTAATACAATAAACTAAAGTCCTTTTGGGTCTTATAGCCCTCTTATTACAACATTTATGTTTCCATCTCAACTAAGGGAACTGATAGGTTGGTGAAACATTATTTGTGAGTAGTCTTATTTGGATGGGGACATGACAGTCCTCCCCACCCAATATTGCTTGTCCTCAAGCAATGCCAAGTTTGGATGCTGCAAAATTTATTCATCTTCCCAAGTGGCATCCTCACTTGGTACTCCTTCCTTTGCACTAAGTGTTATCTTATGGTTCTGCTCCTTAATTTTCTTTACCTGCAATTTGAGTAGTGGCACTCATGTACTGCAATTTTGTGTTTCCAAAAGTAAAGAGATGTGGATTTTTCACATTTATATCTCCTATGACATCACCACTAAACACCAAAAGATCAATCAATTCCATCAAAACAAATTTTGCACAAATAATCATTACCTCCATATTTTGGAAACCTTTTTTTGAACTTTCAACCCCTTTTTTTACTCCTATATATTTCTTTTAAGTTGTACTGAGTTACCAAAATTTGAGTATTTTAAGATCTTAAAAAAAATAGAGACAAACCACCATACTTGTTGTTGCACTAATCTAATTGCAATCACCTTCTCAAGTGGTGACTCAATCTCTCATACTGCTTGTTGCCCCCAAAATTGAAACCAAGCAATACCAGGATCCATTCCAAACATCATGAGTACAAAATATAGGTCATGAAAGTACATAACACCATCTTACAAATGTAGATCAAGAAGGTACCTCATCAAAGAATCATGAAATTGCTTGTACATCCGAGTAAGTAGATCATCATGTGGCCCATACATACAAGCATAAAGTATTATATCAAATATGCTCCATGACATAGGTGAGGATCCCATGCCCTATAATGCTTCTCAAAATAATGTAAGATGCATCAAAATAATCAGCCATGTGTTCTTTCATCCAAGAAGTGAATGAATAACCTCCATCAAAATCTAAACCAAATAAGGAGAAAAGAAAACAGTAAGACTTCAAGTGGCTCAAAGAAGTCCCATTAATAAACCCATGAATATGTATATCATCAAGAAACAACAAAGGATGTTGCCATCAATAATAATGTGCTTCAATCATATACATCTTCACCCAAGTGTTGGATGAAGTTCCTCCAACATCAAAAGGACTAAGAAAGGAGCAAGGAAAATCATGAGTCTCCAAGTGACTCGGAGCAAGGAAAATCATGAGTCTCCAAGTGACTCAGAGCAAGGAAAATCATGAGTCTCCAAGTGACTCAAGTGAACATCATAGGTGCATCCATGTAGATGTGTATCATCGTAATGTAAGAAAGGATGTTGCTGCAAATGTAAAGAAGATGGTGTTATAATCATGTCATCATCAAAAGGAGAGATAGAAGTTTCATACTCCTCATGTGGTACCATAAAAAATAAACCTTTCAGCCATATTTCATTAGGATGAATGTTGCAACATATGGAAGTGTAGGATGTAGGATGTATGAAAATGAATCAACTCACCCAAATGATCAGAAAGCGCAAAATTTTCTTCATGTGAAGGCTTCATAGGGGTAGGATTATGCACCTCCCTCAAAAGTGAGAAACTTTCCTCATATGTTGGTTCCAAGGTAGTGTAATCATGCACTTCTTCCCAAAGTGTGTAACCATTATCAAGAGGCATCTCAAGTTCCTCTTCCACCACATCAAGTGATTGGTTCTCATTAAGCTCATCTTCAAACACATCAAGATCCTGCAATTTTCCATGTTTCTCATGATCCATCATGTCATGAGAATCCTCCAAGCAATCTACCATATGACAAAATGAAACATAGGAGGAAGAACAAGTTTCATGTAACCCCTCAAGAAGTTCCTCATTTTGAATTTTGAGCTTATGTATATCCTCATCATTCTTCAAATATGCTTCATGTAAGCATTCATTAAGATCACACAAATTTTTTCTATCAAAAATCAAAGACATGAAATTACCTTCAATTTTGAACATTGCTCTTTGATCATTCTCCATGTCTTCAAGGAAGGATGGCTCCTCCAATGAAGAAAATTTCCAACAAGAATTTGACACCAATGCTTTAGTGTCATGGAATATGCCAAGGGCCTCATGGATATTCCTTTCACTCATATTTAAAGACCCTTGAATGAAGGATGGTTCATGGGAGAGAACCTCCTCTTCTTCTTTCTTCTTTATTTGATAAACTTCTTGAAGCTCGTGTGGTGTTGGTTAAGCTAATATTGGTTCTTCATTACCCGCCACAAGTTATTCATCTTCATGCACATGAGAATTTTGTCTTGCAGTAACATTTTCAAATCTGATCTCTCTGTCACCAACATAGAGTTGTGAGCACCCTTTAGTAAGTACTCCTTCATAGTTCAAGGAGCCCATCAATAGATTCTCTTTGATTTGCACAACCCCCATTAGTAAGGATTGTGTGCTTGTCTTCACTTCTCTGCAATCACCTTGAGGCGATTGATGCTCCAGTTCATGATTCTGTGTTTCTTCCTTTTATGGTGTATCTAAGCTCTTTTCATATCCTTTAGACCGAAATTTCTTCCACACCTGCACCAATTGGTCCACAAACATGTTTATAAATTCCTCATATATAGGGAAGGATATATCTCTACTCTTTTCACAAATAGGTTGATTTTTACTCCTTTCATGCTCCTCCAAACATGTGGATTGTTTATTGTTCCTTAATGAGTTTACATTTGCACAACTGGGCCTATATCCAAACACCCACTCAACAAAGTCTTCAAAAAGAGTGGTCTTATGTGCCTCTCCCATCAGAACAAGATATGCTTGATATTAGTGGGGCAAAGTTTTACATGTTTATCTCAAGATTTCTAATTCATTCATAGGAGTGGCCCGCGGTGGTTTGGCACATACATATTTATAATAGACACGGTCATAAGAATATCCCTCATCCCTTATGAAATTGTAAGAAGTGTTTCAAGATGACAACTCTTCCTCATACCATTCACATTCTTCTTCATATCGCTCATAATCATCTTCAGAGGAGTCTTCATAAAAGTAAGAGATAGCTGCAACTTTTTCTTCAATGGATGGTATTGATGCACAAGTGCAAGGACCATGCTCTGATACCACTGTAATGTACCTTTTTGGGGAAACTAGGCACATTATCCTAAATATTTCAAAGATGCTTTGTTGAAATCTAGGCTTTCACATCACATTCAGCATAGATTACATGCTCATACACAGGCATCAAAGACAAAGACAAGTATTGGGAAGGGACGTCCAATACGATGTTGTATTATCTTTGGTAATTATATACATTATGAGATAGGTTGGAGTGGTTGTACCCACTCCAACTACTCATTTGTTAATATCTATTTATCCTTTAAACTATATAATTACATGACGACATTTAGGAGGTAAGTGGCCCCCTCTACGTCTCCCCCACAAACAAAATGTTTCTTCGTCCCGAATAGAACAAAGAAATATGCATCAACATCTTGGGTATCTTCTACTGCTGAGTAGTTCTCACTGTGCATCGACCATGCATACCGGTATACATAGGTAACTCAACTGCAACAGTCACCAGCTTGATAGGAAAACACACGTGTACAAGGCTCTACTGTGACTGGTTACTCTTCAGCCTTCATCTTCAATCTGGAAGTAGTCCATCGAAGTCTCATCCTCTCACAACGGTGAGCAACCATATTCTTCCGCATCGAGGTATTTTGGTTTAAAGCCTCACCCTGGATCATCTGACTGACATCTCCATCAGTTCATGCATGCGGGGCCTTTTGGCTCTTCGACTTTCTATGTCATTTCTCTGCCTTCTGACTTTTCAAGGTCACAACCCAAGAACAGTTTCAACATTTTGATAATGAGGGGTACATAATCATCATGTCTCATTGGAGAATTTTACTGTGTAGGTGAACGATATTTGCTTGAATGCCATCGTCTTTTGTCGTGAGAGTTGAAATTTCCTGCAAGTTTGTAAAGTTTTCGATACCGACTAATATTGGTCATGGCTGACTGACTTGACTTGACTCGACATGATTTACTAAGTCGACTAGAGATCGACTTGATTTACATTTGTAGAGGGGATCGCCTGCCTCGAAAGACTCACGTTTAACCCCCTCGACTTCATAAATTTACAACAAAAACACTTTAAAAAGACTCAACTACCAAAGGTCGGCACCGGCTAATTTTTGCATAACTTTTTTTTTTTATAAATACTTCAACCAAAATGAAAACTTGAAATACTTCAACCAAAATTAAAACTGACCCTATTAAATATTAACCGGAAGTTGGCTACATCAACCAACTTAGGCATCTACTAGTTGAATGGGTTGACTTTATTAATTTTAAAAGGGCATCAACCAAATTTTAGTAATATGGATCATACCATTTATACATCAATTACCTCAACAAGCTTTACTGATAACCAATAGAGTATATCGAGATAATCATCAATCATCAAACGAGGAATAAATTTTTATAGGCATGCTTGTTAGTGGTGGTTGATCGACGACTTCAGTCCAAAAGCAACCGATAGTGGTCGAGGCAAATACGCAGTCGAAGCCGACATGCTGTCGAGGCTGACATGCAATCAAGGCCAACACATAGTCGAAGCCAACATGCAGTCGAGGTCGATAGCATTTGGAGATCGACAATCTGTTTTGATTGCTAATATCACAGAACATCAAGCAGGATGGCCATGTTCTTCACTGTTGCAGTCTCCACCAAGGCTTTCGACCAGCGTCATCAACTAGTGACCCTTCAACATGCTTCGTCCACGCTTTCGGCAAAGGTAATCTTTTGATCGATGGACACTCGAATCAAATGGTCTGTTCATCTTTCATAATTTGATCGACAGTCTGGTCCTCTTCCCGCATACACCAACTAGATAGGACTGCAATGATCGCCTAGACTCTTGGTCAACGAAACACTAATCTTTGGTCGATTGTCCGACTGATTTTCCATCCCGAGAAAACTATGGTCAACTGCTCTCCTTTGTGCAACACATCATGTGAATCAAGTCTCATGGATTCTGGTCTTTTGGATTAAGAATGAGCAAGGCATACTAGATTATAGACGCGACAATCAATGAAGGATTGTAGCGAAGATATTTATAGTCAACCAGATATGCAGTAAGACATTCGATTACAGATATGATTAACAAACTTGTTGTGGGCACCACCATATCGAAATTCAGAGCGATCAAAATTTGTGTTTCCGTGCTTGAAATGTCGGTATACGTGACTTCAAACACATCCTGTAGTTGATCTGCAATCTTTGTTGATTGCTTTCTAAATGCGTTGCAACATCAAACACCAAAGACAACTTTAAAAGTTCGATGCCAAACTTTACAACTGAAAGGTACCAATCTAGATTGTGGACTTCTAATGAAAGATATCACTGATATATATATACCATAAAATTAACCACTATAGCTCGATGTTGGAGTGCGTCTAATGAATCCATCTTCTGAACTTTTTTCAGGTAATCTTAATTAGGCTTGAATACCAGCTCATCATAACGATTTCTCTGCATGATTGCCTCACCATAAATGTATAGCAAATCTTCTGGTAACAGAGATCCGGGGCCATAGTGTAACCGTTTGTCAGCTTTCTTACTGTTGTACAACAGATGGCATCAAATCAATTCTTGTTGGTTGAACTTTCCATCGGTTGAAAGTATTTTAGAGGATTTCAGTTTTCTTTGTCTTTAGTTTGAATAAGGATGGAACTGACGACGTCGAAGATTGAATATAGAATTAAAGATCAATCGCAGGTCCTCCTCCTGTAAAACATATCTTGCAAGCTCTCATAGGCGATGCTCATCAAGTGATTTGTCAGCCTCTTCACTAATAATTATTAAGAATCTAGCATTAGCGTTAGTATCAAGTTCTGCAATGGCCGTGCTTTACCCTTTTGTATGCAGCGGTTCCATATGAAGAGTCCTCCCATGTTCAATGTTTTTTTTTCATTAAGGTCATAACCTAGTCAAACACCAATTTAGTGTATGAGACCCCCTTGTTTGTGGGACAAGGGAACCCCCTTTGCATAACCATGTAACTGTTAAAGTATACAAAGGTGTACATACGTTATCCCCTTTGTATTTGAACCAATGAAACTCCTAGGAGGAAAGACATGTTCTTAACCATTAGGCCCACTCACCCTTCAAATTATATATATGCATATGCTCAAGGGTCAAGGTAGGATGATGACCCTCAAAATAACTTAGCATAAATAGGATGAGAATACCTTATGCACTGGAAACATTATGAAAATAAATTTACGTATGTGTCCATTGTACAATAAAGACACTACAAGAGATTACCGAGTTTATCAACCTCCCTTTCCAAGGGAGTATAGCAACACATTGATCAATCAAAGGATAGTAAGATGAACAAATCCAATTACACCTTGATGATAAAGGAGTAACCAACGAAGTGATAAGTATTCATTGCAGTAATAAAATACGTGGTTTTTTTTACAATTATGGTTTAAAGGATAGATTATACACGTGACGAGTGAAGTAATAGTGTTTTCCCTACTTATGAAAATCATAATACTCAACTAATAATACACAACCCTTAAGAGAGCTCGATAGGGTGTATTACAAAATTCTTTTGGATTTTCTCGGTTTTCCTCAAAGATTCTTTAGAGATGTTGCATGCCCAAAATTCACATCCTTGCAAGATAACTAGAGGAACAATTTTCTTAAAGAGGAATTTCCTCTTTCCTAGAACCAATTTTTTTTATTATTTGCAGTTGTTCTCGAGACTAAACTAAGTGTTCTATCCTTCATTTTTCCTTTTTTCTATAGTGTAGTTTTAGTTAAGCTTATGATGAAGGTCAACTCAAAGAAACTTGTATAAGTTAACTTTCTCTAAGTTGTTATTGTCATAAATGAATTTAGTGTAAGTGGTCTTCTTGGATTTTATTATCACAACCTTTGCTAATTAGTGTTTACTAACAAAATATTTCTAGAACATATCTCTTTGAGAATTCTTAGTTACTTTTCAAATTCATAGGGGCACCTGATGTTAAGATTCCATATGCTATCTAGATATCATTAGTATTCAATTCTATTTCACAACAATAGCATATGCAGGATCACACAATCACAAGATAGACACATATTTATCTTGGGAAACCCTTTAGGGGAAGAAAACCCAACAAAACTTCCTCTATATATATGTATCAAAANCCCAAACATGTGCTCCTTCTCCTTGCAGATCTCTCTCTCTCTCTCTCTCTCTCTCTCTCTCTCTCTCTCTCTCTCTCTCTCTCTCTCCTATGCGCTATACACAAGTGTCTATGTGTTTCAAATGAGGAACACACCTCCTCTATTTATACTCTATCTTCCACTTGACCTTTTCCCTAACAGGTCGGCCCCAACAAACTTACAGGGCCGACTTCACCTAGGAAGACACAAAACAATATAATATTATATTCTGGAGGGTTCTATTGACCCGACTTACAACGGAGGTTTTACCTCATGAATTTATGATAACCAACAACAATAGTAACATCCCGACGGAGGAATAAAACATCTCTGATAGATTACAACAATAAAATACATTTAGAATATTCTTTGAAGTTACAATATTTCAACACTCCCCCTTAACAAGAAGCGTAATATACTAAAAATAACAACATAAACTATATGAGCAAGGAGAGAGAGCATATTCAACAACATCAAGGTGATACATCTATAAGTCATTGGAATTTTTCAACAATCATCAGCAACGGGAACAATTACTGGAACATCTTCATCTTCAGTATTGGAATATCATCTTCTACAACACTGAGTCTTCATCTTCTGCATCACTCAATCACTCGATCATAAAAATCCTTTTGAAAATGTTATTCTTCTGTTTGGAGTCGGGTCAATAGTACGCACAAAAGTATTTATAAATTTTATTTTGAGGCTTCCTAGTTAGGTTGGTCGTAATTAAAGGACTAGGCTAACCTAGTTAGGTAATTAGGTTACTCACTTGATGAGTATAAATAGGTGAGGTGCCTCCCTCATTTAGACACATCTCGCACATAAGTAAGTGCACAAGAGAGAGAGTGAGGAGGTTCGTTGGAGAGAGGAATTTGTTGGTCTTATTCTTAGGGTTGTTCATTGTACTTGGTTGAATTCTATATTGAGGAATTTTTGTTGGGTTTTCTTCCCCAAGAGGGTTTCCTAGGATAAATCTATGTGTTCTTTTGACTTGTTGTGCTTGTCTTTCTTTCAGTGATCATAATGATATGGTTATGATGTTATGATGCTAAATGTTTGAAGATATTGTATAGCCATTAAAACTGTAACATGGTATTAGATATACCCTGTAAGAAGTTTGTGTGCAGCCATGAAACTACTACAACTGCAGCTACTGAAGATAAGGGCTTCATGCTTGAAACCCTAAAAGGAAAAATATAGTCATCTAGAAATTTCCGCTATAAATCGAATTTGGTGAAGGATTAGGAGCTGACACTCGGATATTTCTAATATGAGGTATTTATCTACATTTTTTATGAGTTTCAACCTCAAATTCGCTATAATTTAGGATATGTGATACCTCCAAAATAGGGTTCCAACCTCTTCCATAATCCAGTTTTAAACAGGTGACCTAGGAAAAAATACCATATCTCGGGCTAGGAAGATCCAAATTGAATTTCTTAAGATGTTCCAGAAAGGGAACAAAATTTAGTTTCTCCGGTGTGAGTTTTAGAACCCAAATTTTAAACAGTGACACGTGGAAGTCCGTACAAGTTCGATATACTGAACCGGTCCATAAACAGGTCACCTTGGGAAACTTAGAATAAGTTCCACTTGGAGAATCCAATATTTCTCCAATCTATGGGGTTGGAAAAAATAGAGATCATAATATATTAGGAATAAATTTCATGCCTTAAGGAGCGTAAATTTCTAAGATACATAAGAATTAATACCAGACAATTCAGCAGAAGAAAATTAAAGAAACTAGTGCATCAAATATTTTCCAATTATGTCCATAGATTTGGAAAAATGAGTATATTGTTCATCTCACCTTGAGGATGCACATATTTTTATCCAATCATATATTCAAGACACCAAGTTTGAAAATTTCCACTAGAAACAATCTTCTAGAAAATCATTGAAGCAAGCATCCAATTGAAGCAATATTTTTGGAGCTAAGAACTTACGGGCATGGAAGTATAGAGTGATTCTCATACTATAAGAGAATGACTTGGAAGACTATGTTAACGGAGAAGTTGCAGATCCAGAGGGAGATGAAGAAAAAATCAAAGCACAAGAATAACTTGGTTAAAATCAAGAGGAAGTCCACCAAACAAACAAAATATAAGTATTTGAATTATCATTTCTTGTATATCTAGTTGCTTAAATAATATTGTCCAGTTGAGTACACATTTATGTTCCTAGATTTAGGAAATGCATTATGCATGTGAGAGTGTTTGCATTGATGAGCACTATACTACTTATATGCATTTGATGGGTAAGTGACCTATGGTGTTGTATAACATTCCATTGTTGCTTATATAGAATGAAACCTCTTTGTTGACATATTGGGAGTAGTGCACGCTCTTAATAATGTTATGGTAGAAATGGAAGGCATATAGAAAGTTACCGTATGTATATGGGATATGGATGAATGTTGTGTTGAAGCATTGGCAAAGATAGTTGCATATGTCTTTATGCATAAGAATTTTCCATTTGGAAATTATAAAATGTTTCTAATCATACTTTCGAATTTGGCTTGCAGGAAAGATTGTGTGATGAAGATTTGTTGAATATAACTTCAACCTTTTCTACAAGATTGAAGACAAGAAGACAAATTATCCTACACCTCACATGATTGATGACCTTTGTGACGGAGGGAGCAGTGTGTTCCAGAAGCTGAAGAAGGATTATGCAGGCAATGCCATGATGGCTTGGCCAAATTGTCAAATGAATTTGACATCAAGATGACCTCCATGATGGAGGGAGCAATGTGTTCCAGAAGCTGAAGAAGGATGATGCAGATAGTGCCATGATGACTTGGCCATCTTGTCAGATGGACTTGCCATGATGACTTGGCCATCTTGTCAGATGGACTTGACATCAATATGAGCTATGTGACAGAGGGAGCAATATGTTCCATAGGCTGAAGAAGGATGATGGAAATAGTGGTATGCTGACTTGGCCATATTGTCATATGGACTTGACATCAAGATGAACACTATGACGGAGGGAGTAGTATGTTCCATGATGACTTGGAATAAATGTGTGCCATGATGAATTAGTAGCAGTGTGTTCCATGATGTCTTGGTAGAACTGAGTGACATGATGACTTAGCCAGGAATTAACAATGTTGACTTGGTTCCTCGAGAATGCCATGCTAACTTGGATAGGGGTGAGTGGCCCATAGACATAACCATGCTGACTTGGTTCTTATCCGATGATCTTAGACGAGACATCCTATGACGGGATGGTAAGACTCTCCATGACATTCTGCGATGGGATAGAGAGAGCTCCCGAGATGATAGGATGATCTCATCGTGTGACAAGGTGATGATAATAGATGGGAAATCCTGTGACAGGATGATAAGGCTCTCCATGACATCCTCCGATGGGATAGAGAAAGCTCCCAAGATGGTAAGATCCTCTCATCCAACGACATGATGATGATATAATATGGAACACCCTACGATGGGGTGGGATGATGAGTTTAGATGGGACATCCTATGACAAGATGGTAAGAATCTCTATGACATCCTGTGATGAGATAGAGAACTCCTGAAATGATGTTGATGATGATGATGTTGATGATGATGATGTTAATGTTGATGCTTTGTATGATGATGATGATGTTCCAACAATCACATGTTGTTTATTATGATGATGCTCCAGATGATGATGATGATGTTCTAGCGGTCACATGTTTGATGATGATGATGATGATGATGTTCCTTCAGTCACATGTTGATGGTGATGATGATGCTCTAGATGATGATGATGATGTTCCAATAGTCACATGTTGATGGCAATGATGATGCAGGCTCCAGATGATGATGATGATGTTCCAATAGTTCCATGTTGTTGATGATGAAGATCTTCCTTGATGATGTTGATGATGATGTTTCAGATGCATGATGTTGTTTTTCCAAAACTTCCTATGATATATAGATGCACTAGTCAGTAGTATAGTTGTTTTTGTTGTTGATGATGTTGTATAATACCTTCCTTGTTAAGGGGGGGTGTTAAATAAATGTAACTTTGGAAGATATTTTATTGTACCTTTTATTGTATTATTATTATTCCTCATTTTGAAGATGTTATTCCTCCATTCGAAGATGTCATTGATGTACTTGTTCATCTAAAATTCATGAGGTAAAGTCTCAATTGTAAGTCGGGTCAATAGTAACCACAAAATATTTATAAATGTTATTTTGAGTCTTCCTAGGTAGGTCGGCCCTAATTAAAATACTAGGCCGACCTAGTTAGGTAATTAGGTTACTCAATTGATGAGTATAAATAGGTGAGGCACCTCCCTCGTTTAGACATATCTCACATACAAGTAAGTGCACAAGAGAGAGAGTGAGGAGGTTTGTTGGAGAGAGGAAGTTGTTGGTCTTATTCTTGGTGTTGTTCATTGTACTTGGTTGAATTCTATATTAAGGAGGTTTTATTGGGTTTTCTCCCCCAAGAGGGTTTCCCAAGATAAATATCTATGTTCTTTTGTCTTGTTATGCTTGTCTTTATTTTAGTGATCCCGATTATATGGTTATGATGTTATGATGCTAAATGTTTGAAGATATTGTATAACAATTACCTTAACACCACCATCTTCGACAGGTTGAAGAAGAGAACATGGAGACCAATTATTCTCTAAGATGGATTGCCTGAGACTTTGACTGGTACTTAGGCATTCTAGAATTGCACTTGGATCAGAATTGAAGATGTTGGAAAACATGAATGAGGAATCACACCAAAGAGAGATGGAACTAGAAGAGGAGTTAGCCAAGGAAAAAGAAAAGAATGTATAGATCGTGGAAAAAATTAATGCCTTAGAAGCCTTATTGAGTTTTCTTCAATATCATGTCGACAACTTTGAATTGGGATCCAAACATGCACCCACTAGTTTCATTCGCTCCAGCCACCTCTAGGAATTGAACTCCATGTTCGATCCCCTAGCATTTGCTTATCCTAAATTAGAATTCGTGGCCCACTAAGTGGTAGTTAAGCTGGTTTTCCAAGAGTCAATGGGTTTTAATTTATAGTCAAGTTAATGTTCTATAGTAGAAATATTAGATGCTAGTTATTCTTTATCATGTTTCTATTTTTTGAGTACTCATTTAGGGAAGGAATATTTTTGGAGTATGTAAGTTTATTAATGAGTCATTGTCATTCCCTCGGGCCTTTTGATATTCCACAAAAAGACATTGTAATTCCCTTAGGATCTATGTAATCCAACAGTCAATAAGGGGATATATAAGGCACATCATCATATACTCATCAAGTATACATCTAGAATCTAATTGTTTCTATCTAAACAATCCATACTCATAATCATTATATAAAACACGGATCTCATCATTAATACAAAGGAAATGAATAACAACAATAAAACATCACATGTCATTTATCTTGAATGAATCTTCTTTGAGCAACTGAAAACATAAGAGAAACATTCCACCCTACCATAGGCACTCTGTCTAGCATATACTCTTTCGACTAAGAGACCAGCCCGCGTTGAGCATGATTACCTTAAGGAAAGGGGAGCCATCCAAGGATCTTTTTCATAGTCAAATAGGAACAAGGCCATATCCAAGCCAACCTATGTTAGGTTAACAGGATTTTACAGTCACATAGACTCAATTCTCAATCCAAGCCAACCTTTGATAGGTTAAAAGGATTTTCTTGGTAGTAGAGGGGAAACGCTAACTACTGACTCACCATAATGTTACAGACATATCGTGCAGAATTGGTGATCTTGGGGTTCACAATACCCGCCCCACGGTACCAATAAGGTACCCCTTTATAGCTCAATGGTACCTTATGTATCACCTTCCTCTAGGTTCTATACTAGTGTGGCCATAGAAATAACACCCACACCTTGTTATTCCATCAGGAACTTACAACCTTCACTAGTCTCTTAGCCATATCTGCACTCTACACTACTCTCATACTCAATATCAGTAATCAACCCCACATAGAATCTATTAGTTAGGGGTCTACAATTCCCACCCCACACAACACGTGTAGGTGCTATTCCAATGTGTGCGTAGAAAGGCCTACCAAACCCTGTTATTTCTTCGAGAGGTGCAACATGGTTTCAATCCACTTAGTGCTCAACACTCTATTCACTATTCAAGGATACAAAAATTCAAATAATAGAAACAATCATGTCTCATTTACCTCTAGAACCACATATTCCTTATGTCGTCGGGGTGTTAGACGTCGTGAGGGTGACCCCTTAGGCGTCACCCTCCTCCATGTGTTATACTAGTGTGTGCATAGAAATATCACCCAAAAATTGGATCATTAAATATCCTACATGATATGTTTTCCCAAGGCTTAAAAATATACGGTATTCATAACCAATGGCTCCAAGGAATCACTTTGATCCTCGTTTAACATACCACTTCTTTATAAAATGACTCACAAGAAATCTCACTTAGGCTGACTCAACATAAAGGAAACATGAATTCTCAAGCGCACCATTGAGTATTAGTGATGCTTCACTGATATGTTAGTCTGACTCAAACCAATTCTATGAACAAACTATGTCATACATATCTTCAACACAAAATCAGGATGCTCAAGCTTAAGCTAACAGCTAGGTAATTCAATGCCACCTAGCTTCCCCGATCAACAGAGGAACACATAGTAGTTGCATTCTCTAGTTGCTTCTTCGACTCTTGTTCATGTCCAAGAACCAGATCTTAGATCCACTCTCTACTCTGCCACTATTTAGGTTAGGAATCCTCTCAGGCATGCTAGTCGACTCCTCTCCATAGGTGAGAATGATAGATTGATGAATGGATCGATGAGTGAATAACGAATTGCACCCAAGGAAAGGGGAGATAGGTACACCCATGAGGGACCAAGTTATTGGACCACAAAATGCATTGAATGGATGACAAACTCACTAACAGGATGACTGGAAAACTCACTTACAAGTTATTGCATCATCCCCCAACTGACATGTAATTTAAGGATTGCATCAATTGAATTGATTGCTTACCCAATAAGTAATCCCCGTTCCCATTTTTGTAGGGATAATGGTTTTGCCATAGCTTTGTCACAAGGAAACTCAAATGCATGTCTTCCTTTCCCCGATACAATAATTGTCTCAACTAACTTACTCTTGGAAGAATGTATGAAGAAAGGAACATCAATAGAAATATGAATTTGAGAGATCAATTGAAGAGTACCAAGATGTGTTGATGTATTTGTAAATTCGGAATGTATTCACTTGTATATTTCATATTGTATTTCATTATACCTTGATGTTCCTCCGATCGGGAGATTCATTAATATAATAAAGTTATAAAATTCATTGAGGTTAACCCTCCATTGTAAGTCGAGGCAATAGTCCCCACAATTGAGTTGAGGTTAACCCTTAGTTGTAAGTCGAGACAATAGTCCCCACAATTGAGTTGAGGTTAACCCTCTGTTGTAAGTCGGGGAAATAATCCCCACAGTTGAGGGGCATTAGGGTTATTAGACTCTCCTAGTGAGTCAGCCCTGTAAGAGTAAAAGTCAAGTGGAAAACAAGTATAAATAGAGAGTGAGACTCTCTATTTGAAACACACACACTCACTCAACTGTAGCGCATGAGTGAGAGGAGAGCTCACACAAGTGAGATAGAGAACAACTGTCGGAGATCATCTTTGTGTTTTTGGGTTTTACTTTTGCTATTGGTGCTCATTCTATCTCTGAGGAAGTTGCGGGGTTTTCTCCTTTATCGTTTCCCCGAGGAAAACTCTTTGTGACTCTTGTCTCTTGTGATTATTGATATGCATGTTATTCTCTAAGATAATATCCTAGATCATATTGATTAAATGATAAAAATCTAACAAGATGAGCCAAGGAGAATCCATTCAAGACTACTTCACAAGGGTCTCCCAATTCAAGGAGAAACTAGAAGCCATTGGAGACTCCCTTGATGAAGATGAACTAGTTATGAATTCTCTCAATGCCCTCACTAGACCTTGGGATTAATTCATACATACTATGTGTGCCAAAAAAGAAAGCATGAAGTTTGGCATTCTAGGGAAGATTGCATCCAAGAGGAGGCTAGAGTAGCCAATAGAGAATATATACTTAAAGAATATGATCAATCCCTAGCCACCCATACCAAAAGAGGAAGAATTCAATCTAACTTCAAGAAGCAAAGCCACAAGGAGTCTCGACCTCCCAAGAGGTTCCAAAGGACAAGAGGAAACAATCAAAGGAAATACTACTCCAACTTTCAATGTTTCCATTGTCATGAGATATGACACATTGACAGAAATTTTCCATTGAAGAAAGAAGAATACAAGAAGAACAACAAAAGACATCATGCAGACCTAGCTGAAGATGAAGAAGAAGAGGAAGAAGGACCTCAAAGAAAACAATCCAAAGAAGAAGATGCAAAAGAGTATGTATTATTCTCTGCACTCTCTAAGTCTGTGACACCTAGAGAAGATACATGTCTTATTGAAAGTGGTGCTTTAAAGCACATGACAGGACAAAATAAAACTCTGTCAAAACTTGAATAGAATAACTCTCCTCAGAAAGTATCATTAGGAGATGACTATCAATATACAATCAAAGGTATTGGTGAAGCAAGCTACAAGCTTGATTTTGGAACCCCCATGAAGATGAAGGAAGTCTTATATGTACCAGGTTTGAAGAAGAAATTACTTTTTATCTCAACATTATATAAGAAAGGATATAGGGTTGCATTTATAGATGGACAAGTACTTATGTGGCCCAAAGGAAAATAAATTGAAGATGTAGTTGTCATTGGTGAAGAAGAAGGAGGATTATATAAACTCAAGGGACATTCAGAAACAACCCATGTTCATGAGACCACTAGCCCAAGTGAAATATGGCATAGGAGACTTGCTCACATCAACTATAAAGCACTACTCCATGTGAGAAATGTAATAACAGGTTTACCAAATTTGAAGATTGATCATGAAGGCACTTGCAAAGGATGTGCAAGAGGAAAGAATATCAAGAATAAATTTCCGAAAAGTGAAACAAAGACTAAAGGTACGTTGGAATTAATTCATTCAGATATATGTGGTCCAATGCCCTCCACATATTTGAGTGGTTATGAATATTATGTTACATTTATTGATGGCTATTCAAGAAAGACATGGATATATTTCTTGAAAACAAAGGATGAAGTATTCAGAAAATTCAAGGAATTCAAAGCCTTGATAGAGAACCATTCAGAAAGAAGAATCAAGACACTCATAACAGAGAATGGTGGAGAATATACTTCAAAAGAGTTTGAATCCTTTTGTAAAGAAGCTGGAATCAACAGGGAACTAAACACTCCCTACAATCCTAAACAGAATGGTGTTGCAGAAAGAAATAATAGGACCATTATGGAAGCAATGTAGACAATGATACATGATCAAGATCTTCCCATGCATCTATGGTCTGAAGCAGCAAGAACAACAGTTTATGTGCAGAATAGATTATCCCATAGTGCCCTTGGATTCAAGACTCCAGAAGAAATGTTCATAGGAAATAAGCCTAAAGTGATCCATCTCAATATATTTGGGTGCCCAGTATATGTTCACATTCCAAAAGAAAAGAGAACCAAGTTGGACCCTTCTAGAAAGAAGGAAATATTTGTTGGATACTATGAAGTATCCAAAGCCTTTAGAATATACATTCCAGAATTTCATCACATGGATATTAGTATGGATGTAACATTTGATGAAGAAGCAGCTCAAGAGATCCAAAAAGTGCCAGCATGAAGATGTACCTCCTAGAAATGTAGAAGTCACACCATCACCTGAAAATGAAACATCAGAGGACCATGATATGATAGAACCTTAAGAACCTCCTACTATGAATATATCTTGAAAGATAAAGCTTGCTTGAGTAAGATAAATTATACAAGAAGCAGAGAAGTATGGAGCTCCAAAAGGATCCACAAGAGTAAGCAAGAGACCAAATCCATTCTCCAGTTATGTAGCTTTGATGTGTGATCTTGTAGATCAAGAACCTACTAGCTATGAAGAAGTTGTACAAAAGAAAGAATGGGTAGAAGCAATGACAGAAGAATACTAATCAATAATGAAGAATGATATTTGGGATATAGTTCCCAAACCAGAAGGAAAGAGTGTGGTATCTTCCAATTGGATCTACAAGATAAAGCGTGCAGTTGATGGAAGTATTGAGAAATACAAGGCAAGTTTTGTGGCTAGAATATTCTCTCAAAAAGAGGTAATTCATTATGAAGAGACATTTGCACCAGTAGCTAGGTACACTTCCATTAAAACCATCATGACACTTGCATCCATGATGAAATGGAGTTTACATGAGATGGATTTGAAGACATCCTTCCTAAATGGTGTTATTGAGGAAGAAGTGTACATAGAACAACCACAAGGATTTGAAGTTGAAGACAGGCGGAATCATGTATGTAAGTTGAAGAAGGCTATGTATGGACTGAAGCAAGCTCCTAGATCTTGGTATGGAGGGATAAATAAATTCTTAACGAGCTTGGGCTTTACCAAAATTAAAGAGGAGCCTAACCTTTACTTTAAGGTTACGGATGATGAACCTGTCATATTATTGTTGTATGTGGATGAATTTATTTCTGACAAGAAATGAGAAACAAATTGTAGAGTGCAAGAAGAAGCTCGCTGAAGAATTTGAGATGAAAGACCTTGGATTGATGCACTATTTTCTAGGTTTGGAAGTATGGCAGAGCCCAAAAGGAATCTTTCTCAACCAGGGAAAGTATGTTGTGGAAATCTTAAAAAGATTTGATATGTTGGATTGTAAATCCATGGCCACACCCATGGATACTGTTTGCCAGAAATTGTTTCCAGACTACGAGAAAACAAGCCAACATAATCTCAAATATTTCAATAAAACAAAACAAGGTTTTTAGGGTTTTTAAAGGGTTTTCTGGTTGTGAAGTTTGGTGACAAGAGGGAATGCATTCATAACCCAAATAAGAACTAAATCACAAGCAAAGAAAAACTGAGATGCATAACATAATAACCATGTATCCAACAGAAAATAGCACTGAAGTTCATCTACAAATGGCAAGCACTACAAGCATAAAGACTTTAAACTGGCAATTAAATTACCAACTGAGTAGCTAAAACAAGCTATAAATGAAGCTAGAGAACATACTGAAGGGTAAAATGGAGCATATATTTCATAATCAGTTCTTCAAATACACATGAGAGTCAATTGCTTAGCTTATCAACAAGTCAGGAGACCTCCTCTAGCCAACCAAAAGTCGAACCCCTTTCCTGTACCCTTGTCCATATTTTATAATTACCAAGAAGTAGTTCTATATTCCCTTCATTAGGTCGAAATTAAAACTACCTAGCAGTTACATTAACTAACTTTCAACTAATTAACTAAAAATAGCAAAATCGGATTTCTGGTAAATATGGCGAATTTCTGAAGAAACAAAATGTGTCAAAGAAGCTTCCATATCTCTCAATCCCTGACACCTGTGTAAAAACTGAGAGAGGTTTTTGTGAATGGGTCCGTAATGGACAAAATTGTCTCTTGATTTTTAAAAATTCATCTCCAATCAATCAGAATATTCCCCGCAAGATGAACACTAAAACAGGAAAATATTAAATATTTTTAAAACCCTGAAAAATAGGCTGTAAAGATTAAACTGAATCTTTCAAACCTTGACAGCTGTTGCAAAATTGAGAGAGGTTTTTGTGAATGGGTATCTTATGAACAAAAACCTCTTTTTGTTTTCTAAAATTCATCTCCATCAGCTCGTGGTATGCATTAAATTTCAATAACCCAAAACAGGAAAAACAGAGCAGAATTCTCTATAATCTTTGAATTTCAATATCCTCTTTTTCATGTGAAATTTCTTCTGCAGGTACAATATTTTCAGCAACAAATGTCTCTGCTGGTGCATCATCCTGAATAGTCTCGGTCTCCTTATTATCAAACTGCAAATCTTTGCTCTCATTGTCATTAGGGTGTTGTTTAGATTCAAAGTCTTCATTTACATGTTCTGAAACTTCTTCTAGAATTGCTCTGCCCTACCAGTACTTGATCACTTCTAGTAATTTCATCATCATGTGCTTGATTGTCCCACATATCTGTACCAGCAATAGACAAACTCCATGAATATTCTCTTGCTCCACTGTTTCCACTTTGAATGACATTAGACGAAGAACACCTTTCTGGAAAAGTGTTACCTCCATCATTCCCAATCCTGTACTTGGGGTTTGAATGATCAGAGGCTGCATAATATTTTCCTGAGAACGTATTTTGTTCATTCTGAAATCCCATTATGAGACTGTTGTCTTGTATTCCAGTTAAAATGGCTACATCTCTAGACATATTTTCTACCATTCGCTCAAGGCCTTGCATTCTGTTTTCCAAAGAAACCATCCCTTCCTGGGATCTCCCTATCAATTCCTGCAGCATTTCCATCAAACTGGCTTGTTGTTGTTTGTATTGTGATAAGTGCCTTTGAATTACATGCTAGTAATCTTTATCATGTCTGTCATGATCATCACAAGAACTACTGCTGCTGGCAGAGCTGGTTCTTGGACCTCCATCTTCCATGAACTGATCTTGCAAGAAATTATCTGTAATTTCAGTTCTCTTATATGCATCCCTGGATCTCTGGCCTTTATCAATCAGATCTAGATTTTCAACTTCCCTTATTACAGCTGATGAGGATTGTTCTGATCCATTCAGCTCGTTTGATGCCAGTCTAATGTTGCTTGATGTATCTTGCAAACTCGTATTGGAGTCTTCAATTTCTTCTTCATGCTGGGTTTGTACAAGTGGTTGTCCATTGGGCATAGCCACCTCTACTTTCCAGTTATCTGAACCCCTTACTTTGAGATTTTGAAAGAACTCTGAGTTCATCTTTTTGTCAGACAAGTTGGAGACTCTCTTTTTTCAAATTACTCACTGGCTTGTCCATTTTACTTTTACTGCCCTGGAAACTCATCATATAATTAGATACTCGATATGCATTGTTCATTGCATCTTTGTCAGAAGAACTGAATTGGCTTGCAGTAGGACTCATACTCTCAATGTCAAATTGTTTCAAATTCTGTGACATCTCTGCACTTTCATTGTCCAGAAAATCTGAAGATGGGATTTTGTGTGCAATATATGAATCACCTTCAGGGTCTACAATGTTCTTCCAAAGCTTCAATGCCCCTGCCACACTATCTCTTACCGGTTTCATCTGCAGCTATAGTCTTATCAAATCAACATGCTTCAAGTATGAGAACAGTTGCAGATTTGTAGGTTGATAAAGAGTTGTCCAAATGATTGGCCATCCGAATCAAAGTATCAGCTGCAAAGCTTCACTTTATTCCAATAACAAAAGATATTACACAGTATTACAACAACAATAGCTCCTCAATCCAACTCTAACTAACTCGGAAAGGAGGCATCCATGCTTTATTTATACAAAAAATTGAAACCCCAACCTAGAAGGGGCACAAATCCCAAGGGGATAGACAACTGCAGCTGAAGGAGAGTCCATCAATGCCTGATCTGAAGCTGAAATAAGCTTCCACTGAGCCTAGCTGTCAATCGGAGGGCTGATTGAGCTGACACATCAACCTGCTGACTGAATCATCAACCATAGAGCTCCCAAAAGATCTCACATGTGTGGAGGAGAGAGAGAGGGCACAATTCCCCATAAAGGAGGCTGAAGTTCAACTCTGGATCTGCCCTGATTAGCTCCTTTAGTCAAGGAATTGCAATCTCTGGTTAATCTGGTGCCGATGAGACTGATTTCAATCAAATCGGTTGAGAATCCATTGATCTAGGATTTTGGATTTGCTCCATTATTCATCAATTTATCAATTAAAATAATCAATAATTGATTTTTTTGGGTTTTCTGACCTGAGGGATGGAAAATCACTCAAAACTTGGAAATAGTGGGTCTATGGGTTTACATGGTGCTCTTAGCTTAAAAATGAGCACCCCCATGACAGAAACTAATTATTTGGCCCACTTTTATTACAAAACCAATTTTTCCAATTAGACTATTAAAAAATAGCCTAAGTTTTGTGGAAAAATTAAAATTTAAAAAATTTACAAAAAAAAAAAAACTAGGGGGACTTAGACATGTTCATATGAATTGACCATGATGACTAGCATGTTTATACATTAACACAGACTCTAATAACCTCAATAGGCCTAAATGCCAAGCCGACCACTTCAACTTTGGTGGTATTGAGTGAAAAACTCATAAATTATCAGTCGTTTATTCAACAACTAATAATAATCAAGGGAAAAAACACCATGGGCTGATCGGATTGACAAATAAAGTCTAAGAGACCGAGTCTTTTACAGACACTGTCATGCTAGAACATTTTATTACAACTCCCCTATGGGGTATGAACATGTGATATAGTACAACAATCACTTCCGAGAAGCAATTATGAAGGTCTTCTAAAGTCTGAACAAATCATCTTTGTCTGGTTCACTAGGCTCACTTGATAAAAACCACTAAGTACAACTTAGTTGGTAACAAGATCCATTATGAAAGCGAGCACCACATTACAACACATTCTCTTCTATAATGGATTTACAAGAGTTATAGCTTCTTATCTATTTGTTGCAATCTCAAATTGTTAACCTAATTAAATAAAAAGAATTACAAAATGCTCGGGAACCATTAAGAGAAAGCATTACAAAATGCTCGAGAACCATTAAGAGAATTACTACTTTAGGTGAGAATTAAAAAGTACTATGTTAAATAATACAATTCTGAAAACCCTCCAAAGAAATAATTTTTACTGCGCACAACCAACCAACAAAGTGCATGTAACGTTTTTTTTTAAACATATACTTTCAGTTGTGGGGTGTAAAAATGATTCCTTACTTAGATTAAGAGATACGAGCCAACCTAGCTTTGATATCAAATGTGTCAGTCCGTATTTCTTTTATATAGTTTGAGTTTAAGAATTCCAAGCCAACCTAGCTCTAATACCAAATGTGATAGCCCGTATTTCTTTTATATAATTTGAGATTTAATCTATTGTTTGTTTATTCAAATTCATTTAATTACATTAAAATGAGTATATATATAATTCATTTTAATATGCAAATATCATTAGAAATTAATTTGTCGTTCGATCAATCATAATACAACACTTGCTTTGAAAAGATTTCTTTATTTATTCCTTTTAAACAATAATACTCAGCGTATTCTCATCTCACCTTGGGCCCTAGAAAGACCCCCATAGGATAACTAAGCAATGCCTTATTATACAAGAGCCACTATGCTGGATCTCAGCTAGTGGTCTTCACCCATATATAGTTCTATATCAGATCTCTCTGGGGATTTTTCCTCTTGTCACTGGCTTCTCCCAATATCTTTCCTCTATGCCCTAGACATTAGCCTCCCTCCCATATAAACATGAATGAAATGTTGTGTAACGGAAGGTAATGACATTTTCTGTTATCCTTCACTATTTACATTTAAAAAAAACAAAATTTTCAAAATTTTATTTTTTACATTTATCATTTTCTATTATTTTCTTTTCTTTTCACTCTTTTCTTTTTCTTTTATTTATTTATCATGGGAAAAATTGGTCCATGGAACCTTGTTTAATTAAAGTGCATAGACGATGGTATGTTGCAACAAAGTATATAATGAGCAAGCATTCCAACAATAGATCCATCTGAAACATTCTGACAAGTCCAAGTTTGCTTACTGAACTAGAAAATAAAAGAGTCAGATTTCAGGGCTAATCCTAATTCTCATATCAGAAAGAAGGCACATCAGATCCGAAGGAAATACATAAAGCCATCTTATCAAAAGAGGGAAGTTGCAACTATATCATACATTAGGGATTAGGATAGTCTACCCTTCCATGACTCGAACCTATGAATCACTTAGAGGGTGGAAAGCTAGTTCAAGGTTCGTGCTCTCCTGATCATACGAGTCATCCTTCCTGTTGTCAAAGAGAATGATTCAAATTCCAGATCCAATTGTTTATTCGACCAAAGAACAAAAACTCCTAGTCCCATTTCTAGATGAAGATCATCTAATTCCAGAAGTTCCATTGACCTATTAAGTTTAATATCCATTCTCTCTATATTCACTAACTTTCCTTCGCCCTGTGTTTAATACCTTATCCCTTGATACAAATATCTTTATTATTATTAGAAATAGAATCTAGAATGTTAAGTTATATCATAATAGATATAATACATGCATCTTTATTATGACAAATACAAGCAAACATCTGGTTAATGTAACATACCCGTTACTGTATGTTATCCAATTGTGGTGTGGGGTATAAAAAAACTCTCTTAAGTCTAAACAAAAGAAGATATTACTTCCATCAAAGAATAAAATTCTAAGTTTCATAACTGTATGATACAAATTTACATTTATGTAACAAGGCATTAGTATCAACAATAGTCATTTATTATTTAATAACATAACCCTTTGTAACATTCAAGAGTTACATTAAAATTTAATATGGCTATTATGCATAGAGGACAATCATTATATTTGGGTAATTTCTAACCATTCATATGCAAAAATTATATGTCTAATTATGTTTATGTTACCTAGATATTAGTTTAATAATTTAACTAATATTAATATCAATCTTTCAACAAAATTCTTCATGAAATTAAAGTCGCATAGAGAACTTTACCAGATCCTCAACATTTACTTTAAGTGAATAGTCTTATTCTCTTAATAAACAACTCAATAAAACCATTAGGTTTCTAAAGTTATACAAACACATTCCATTATGTCTCTCCATAATAGAAACACACAAAACAATTAATTAGTTTAATAACCAATAACAATGCCTTAAGACTAGATTAACATCTAATCAAGACTTAACTCAATTTAATAGTCAACTTCCTATTCTTATCATAGAATTCAATCTTCTAGATACCATATTGATTTGATTAAATTAGGTTATATACAAATAAATAATACTAGTCTACTAATAAATATTAAGGATGTAGCAAGTTAAAATACTAGCTAATTAATCATTAATATCCTATACATGTCTATATAGTAGCATTCAATTTTTAAGTGGCAACTACAACGTT
>LPNX010976263.1:463168-536805 GCA_001517045.1 Pseudotsuga menziesii | reverse complement strand
TATATATATATTATTTTTTTGTATATCTCTTATCTTCTAATTGTTTACTTATTCACATAACCAAATACCAAGCCGAGGTATTCCTATAAGTGTGCATTAATCGTTATTTATGTCAAATATATGTATCTTACCATATAATTATAGCAACATAGTCATCACATATTTACTATTAAATTAACCATAGTACAATAAATTGATAACATTTCTACAATTACAATTAATTAAGAATAATCAAATAACAATTAACATAAAAAGGTACTTAGTATCTTAATGTGTGTCTACAACATTCTATTCAACTATAAGGATTCTATATAACCTATAGTCTTTCAACTCAAAAGCCACCCTCTAGCTGGACAAAGTATCCACTAAGTGAAAGGTTAACAAAATATTTACCAAAACTCTTTTACATAATCTTAACATTAAACCTATAACCATATTTAACAAAAAAAAATTGATTTTAACAATAGATTCAACTTTACAAGCAAAAGGATTGACTTCATAAAAGATTGACTTAAACAATAAAGTTCGATTATTTGTTAACAGAATAAAGTTCTCATCTCTTAAAATTTTTAGATTTTAAACTTTTAAAGAGGAGAGTTCTCTGCTCTGTAATGATCCAAGCAAAAGAGTCTGTCTTTCATAAAAGATTGACTTAAACGAATAAAGTTCGATTATTTGTTAACATAATAAAGTTCTCATCTCTTAAAATTTTTAGATTTTAAACTTTTAAAGAGGAGAGTTCTCTGCTCGGTAATGATCCAAGCAAAAGAGTCTGTCTTTCAAACATTCAATTTTTAATATACAAATGATAAAATTAAATAATAGGGCATCTAAACAACTATAAGGCTAACACATTTTAATAATTAAATAGGAAAACTCACTTCTTAATGATAGGGCGTGTTTGCTAAGTTATAAATAAAGTTTCTTAACCTTTGTATCTATTATTTAATATAAAATTATTGAGTCGCGGTTAGTTTTTCTAGTCTTATTCAAATTGATTAGTATTTTTATCTGAAAGAATAACAAGCACAAAAAAATATTCAAGATCCACAAGATAGAGAAGATACACAAGACACAAAGATTTTCCTCAGGGAAACCATAAAGGAGAAAACCCCACAAACTTCCTAAGAATAGTTTTGTCACTAAGAAAATATCACAAGATGTAAAAACCCGAGTATAAGAAGTGTTAGAAAATAGGACCGCAGAGCAATAACAGATATACAGTTAAATCATTAACAAGATGCAAAACACATTAAAACATTACAGAGAGACACAAATATAACATGGTTCACCCAAACAATGGGCTACGTCCACAAAGAAATTGCTAGTCCTTTTATTATAGTCTCAGAAGGTGAAGGGTACAACCTGCAGCAAAACCGTTGCACTTCCTCTTCATGCCCTCACAATCTGTCTTCCAATACAATACAATACCATACTCACTCGTTTTACAATGCTTTCTTTTATAGGGGAAATACAATGGGAAAATTCTAGGGTTAACCCAATACCATGGGTCCGCAAAACTGTTGGCCAACACATATCCCAAAAAATTTTCTCGGGGGCTCAGCCCCCGAACCCCAAGGCAGGGGGAATGAGTGTACAGTACACCTGGGTTACAAAAACGACTAAATAATATCTCTGGATCTGGAAGATTAGGCTCCACAACCAACAATCTCCCACTTGGAGACTGATCACAGCAACTCCACCGCTACTGCACTTGTTGGACTATGCTTTGGACCTTGGACTTGGAAAATTTCTTATTTTCACCTTCATGCTTGAAGGCCAACAGAAACCGAGCAGGAACTCAGTTTCTCTCTGGTTACTCCCTTTGTCAACATGTATGCAGGATTCTGACTAGTGTGCATCTTTTCCAGTTTTAACAGTTCTTCATCTAGAACATATCTTATGAAGTGGTACTTGAGTTGTATATGTTTAGTCCTCGAATGAAAGGCTGAGTTCTTTGCAAGATGAATGGCACTCTGGCTGTCACTGTACAACCTACTATTCTCCTGCTTCTTACCCAATTTTTTCATGAACCTTTGTAACCAAATCATCTCCTTACTAGCCTCTGTAGTAGAAACATACTCTACTTCCATTGTTGAAAGTGCAACAACATGTTGCAGTTTTGAAATCCAACTTACTGTTGTTCCACCCACATTAAACACATACCCTGTGGTGCTCCTCCTGTTGTCTTTATCACTAGCCATATCTGCAACAACATATCCTTGTAGAACAGTGTCTGAACCTCCAAAACATAATGCATGAGAAGTGGTACCTCTCAAATACCTGAGAATCCACTATGCTGCTTTCCAATGCTCTTTACTTGGATTATTCATATACATGCTCACAACTCCCATTGCATGAGCAATATCTGGTCTTGTGCACACCATGGCATACATCAAGCTTCCAACCGCTGATGAATAGGGAATCTTGGACATGTAATCTATCTCTTCCTGTGTCTCTGGACACATATCGTTGCTTAGTTTGAAATGGATGGCCAAAGGTGTACTGACTGGTTTTGCATTCTGCATTCTAAACCTCTGCAACACCTTTTCTATGTACTCACCTTGAGACAACGTCAATTTGCGATTTTCCCGTCTTTTGTTATTCTCATACCAAGGATTTGCTTTGCAGCACCCAAATCCTTCATCACAAATGATTTAGCTAGTTTTCTTTTCAGCACATTTATATCCTGCATGTTAGACCCTGCAACAAGCATGTCATTCACATACAATAACAAGATAATATATCTTCTGTTATCTAGCCTCTTGAAATAAACAGAGTGGTCAGAATGACATTTATCATAACCTTGTTATGTCATAAACTTATCAAATTTTAAATACCATTGCCTTGGAGCTTGCTTCAGGCCATACAAGCTCTTCTTCAACCTGCAAACCAAATTCTCCTTCCCTTTGACCTCATACCCTTGTGGTTGCTGCATATAAATCTCTTCCTCCAAATCCCCATGGAAAAAGGCTGTTTTTACATCTAACTGTTCAAGATGTAAATCTTCTACTGCCACTAGACTTAAAATAGTTCTAATTGAAGTCATCTTAACAACAGGAGAAAATATTTCATCAAAGTCTATACCTTTCTTTTGTGCAAACCCCTTTACAACAAGTCTAGCCTTGTATCGCTTCTTTCATCCCTCTTCTTCCTTCAACCTGTAAACCCATTTATTCTGCAATGCCCTTTTTTCTGCAGACAACTTAACCAGATCCCAAGTCTGGCTTCTTACCAATGAGTCCATCTCCTCATCCATGCCCTGCTCCCACTTCTTTCTAGTTTCTACCACCATTGCTTCTTCAAAACATTCTGGTTCACCAAAATCAATCATCAATAACTAATACAGTGAAGGAGAGAATCATTCAGGGGGTCTACTTAACTTGGTAGATTTTCTTACAGTTGCAGGAGTTTTAGGTACCTGCTGCTGCTCTTGATTTTTTGTTGCCTTTGGAACTTCATTTTCTTTGATTTCATTAAGCACTATGTACTCTGTGTTTTCCTTTTCTTCTTCCTTTCCCTGCAACTGATCTTTGTACATGACCTTTTCATTGAATACTACATCTCTACTCCTAATGATTTTCTGATTTTTAAGATCCCATAAGCGATAACCAAAATCATCAACCCCGTATCCAATAAAGGTACATTTCTTGGATTTAGCCTCAATCTTTGTTCTATCATCTTTATCAATATGGATAAATGCTTCACAACCAAAAGTTCTTAGAAATGAGTATTTTACCTGTTTACCTGTCCATGCCTCCTTTGGAATGCCACCATCCAAAGCACTTGAAGGCCCTCTGTTTATTAAATAAACAACAGTTTTTACAGCATCAGCCCAAAACTGTAAGGGCAACCCTGCATGCAATCTCATACACCTTGCACACTCCATGATCGCTCTGTTCATCCTTTTTGACACACCATTTTCTTGTGGTGTTCCAGGGACTGTCTTCTCTTTGCGAATCCCATTGTGTGAATAGTAACTGTCAAACTCCTTACTGCAGTACTCGCCTCCATTATCATATCTGAGACATTTCAATCTTTTTCTTGTCTCATTCTCAGCCAAAGCTTTGCACTTCTTAAAAGTATCAAACACATCAGATTTTTGTCTAATGCAATAAACCCAAGTTTTTCTAGTTGCATCATCAATAAAAGTAACATAATAACGAGAGCCACCAAGAGATTGTACCTGAGATGGTCCCCATACATCTGTATGGACAAGCTCTAATTTTTCACTATTCTTTTGTTTTCCAACCCTGAGATATCTAACTCTCTTCTGTTTTCCATAAACACAGTTCTCACAGAATTCCAAACTTACCTGTTTCAGATCTGAAAGCAGTTTCCTTGAGTGGAGAATCTACATCCCCTTCTCACTCATGTGACCAAGCCTATGATGCCACAGCGCCGCACCTGTTTCTGTGGAAGCTACAGAGATAGAATAATCAGTATTATGAGGACATAAATATAACGTACCTACCCTATCTCCTTTTGCTATTACCAGTGGTTCTTTAGTGATCTTCCATCACATTTCTCCAAATGTAGACAAACAACCGCTATCTCCCAACTGCCCTGTTGAGATCAGATTTCTTTTCATAGCAGGAATGTGCCTTACATCTTTTTTGCAGCCATTCACTTCCATTATTTAACTTAATCCGTACGTTACCATTTCCAACAATTTTACATGGTTCATCATCCCCCAATAAAACATGGCCAAAATCACCTTGAACATAATCATGAAAGAATTTCCTATGGGGTGTAGCATGACATGAAGCCCCTGAATCTACTACTTAGTAATCACTAGTATTATCTAATGCAAGAATCAAAGCATCTTGTAACACATCACCTGCTACATTAGCTTCCTGGGTAGTCTCTTGCTGCCTCTCACCTTTCTTCTTTGGTGCTCTGTAGTCTTTCTTCAGGTGTCCTTTCTTACCACAGTTCCATCACTCTATTTTTCTGAAACTAGACTTGGATCTTCCCTTTTTAGACTTGCCACGATTTCCTGGGCTCCTTCCTCTCTCGCTTTGTCTCCCTTTGCTCTCCATGGTCAATGCATTACTTGATGTATCACCTGTGCTTTTTCTTCGCATTTCCTCGCTAAGAATAACACCAACAACATCGTCAAACTTAAGAGTGTTTGAACTAGGGACAAAGTTACTTACAACCATGACCAAGCTATTCTAGCTTTCTAGCAATGAGCACAAGATTAGAAGAGCCCTAACCTCATCATCAAAGTTCACTTTTACAGAACTTAACTGACTGGTAAGTGTATTAAACTCATTTAAATGGTCAGCAACAGATCCACCTTCCGACATCTTCATATTAAATAAACGCTTCATTACAAATACCTTGTTAGAAGCCAAGGGCTTTTCGCAGAGCTTACTCAATGTGCTCATCACACCCTCTATTGTTTTTTCTTTTGAAATATTGAAGGCCACCAATGAAGCCAGGCACAACCGTATTGTTCCCAGTGCCTTGCTGTCAAGAACCTCCCATTCTTCATCCTTCATAGTCGCCGGTTGTTTTGCTTTTCCGCCCAACGGCAGGTACAAATCCTTCTGGTATGGATAGTCCTCCATTTGCATCTTCCATAACTAATAGTTTTGGCCATTAAATTTCTCGACCCTAAAATTTCCTTCTTCGAACCAGGAACCCTTCTTTCTTGTGAGTTTACCAACCAAATAGACCTTTTGGCTCTGATACCAATTGTTAGAAAACATGACCGCAGAGCAATAACAGATATACAGTTAAATCATTAACAAGATGTAAAACACATTAAAACATTATAGAGAGACACAGATATAACATGGTTCACCCAAACAATGGGCTACATCCATAAAGGTGAAGGGATACAACCTGCAGCAAAACCGCTGCACTTCCTCTTCACGCCCTCACAGTCTCTCTTCCAATACAATACAATACCATACTCAGTCATTTTACAATGCATTCTTTTATAGGGGAAATACAATGGAAAAATTCTAGGGTTAACCCAATACCATGGGTCCACAAAACTTTTGGCCAACACATATCCCAAAAAAATTTCTCGGGGGCTTCACCCCCAAACCCCAAGCCAAGGGGAATGAGTGTACAGTACACCTAGGTTACAAACATGACTGAATAATATCTATGGATCCAGGAGATTAAGCTCCACAACTAACAAGAAGTCTTCTGCAACTCTCTCTCTCTCTCTCTCTCTCTCTCTCTCCTCCTTGATCTTCTCTCTCTCCTCATGCAAACTTGAGAGAGCGAGTGTGTGTCTAAATGAGAGAGGGCACCTCCCTATTTATACACATTAATTGGCTGACTTTCTAACTTTATTGGGCCGACCTATTACCCTATAAGGGCTGACTTCACCTAGGGAGACTCCAAAAATACATTTCATTATAATATTAAATTGGGGACTACTGCCCCAACTTACAACGAAGGTTGTACGCCAAGGATGTTGGGATTAATAATCCTCATTTGTTCAATATAGTCTATTTTTTCATATTGCCTAGCTTAGGAGTTCATTTAGCACCTTACTAGAGTTTTGGTGCCACTGGTGCCATTGGTTCCATTGGTTCCACTAGTGCCATTTGTGCCACCAATGCCACCGATGCCACCGATGACACTAGTTCCATTGGTAACACCGGTGCCATTGGTGCCAATCCCTACATTATAGGATCCCATTATGAGTGCCACCAGTAGCTTCCATTAGTTGGTTGTGGTAGGTAAGTAGTTATGTTGAGTCAACCTCCAATTACAATCAGTTAGCCTAGCACCAGTTGTGCATGTATGAAGGGAGAGTGGCACCCTTTTCCACCTACCTCATCAATTAACGGATTGCAGAATGGTTTAAACATCCGGAGTTACACTAGTGATCCTCCAATAATATGATTTAGACACACTAAGTTATCTATTCAGTCAACTTTAGTTATCTATTCAGTCAGCTTGAGCTAGTATATTTGAATCCTATCCATAGCATTCAAATTCTATTTATTGTATAATCATTTTTGCTGAAAATAGTTGTCATTGATGTCAAAGAAGTTTAGTAATAACAAAGGAATAACCAAAGACAAGATGGCTGACAAATAAATTCCAAAGATCACATTGTAGATCGATGACATGGTCGACGACAAGGGGAACATCCGTAAAGTAAGTAGTGGAAGATAACATTCCAAAGCATGGATGTTATTTGTATGGCCCAGATCATTAGAGACACATAGATTAATGGTCTATAATAAGACCCTCAAAATAGATATGTGTGGAAAATAACATCCCCGAACACTTGAATGAAGTGAAGAATTGGACGACCCAGATCAGTCGAGAGAAATTGCGGAAACCGTGCTTGAGAAAATCGACGGTGGTAAATGATTTCCACACAAGAAAAATGAAGATCCGCAATCCACATTATATTGTAGATCGATGGTCAGGAGTGAACCCACAAACAAATCAATGGTACAGAAAAACGTGGAAACAAAGTTGTGGCAGAAAATTACGGATGTCCAAAATGAAAGTGTGGTTCTGCAATACGCAAGATCAACGGTCATGATAGACTACGCAAGAGATCGACGACATGGAAGAAAAGTTGTGGAAAGAGATTTGTGGAAGCCCATTTTGAAGAAATTTGGAAAACTTGCAATCCACAATCCGCAAGATCGACGGTCAAGAAGGACTCCACAAGAGATCGATGGCCAAGAAGGACTTCGCAAGAGATCGATGGCGTGAAAGAAGTTTTGCGAAAGTAGTTTGAACAAAACTTGAAAACCTAGAATCCACAATTCGCAAGATCAATGGTCAGGAAAGGATTCCGCAAAGCGATCGACGGTTCACAGGAGTTACAAAAAGATAATTGCAGAAGATGAATCTGATCTAAGATCGACGGTCACTAGAGAGCCCGCATGAAATCGACGACGCGGAAGAAGTCTTGCGGAAAGAAAATTGCAGAAGAATTTTGAAGAAATAACCCGCAATCCACATTTGATCTAAATATCAACGGTTAGGGAAGAGTCCGCAAGAAATCAATGGTGCGGAAATTACCTTGCGAAAAGGAAATTATGAAAGGACCTTTTGAGAAAAATTAGAACGCGCGTCCGCAATGCGATCTCAAATCGATGGATAGGAAAGAGTTTGCAATGGATCAATGAATCAGGATGGTAACAGAAATATCATTGCGGAAAAAGGAAAATTTAGAAGAATTTCTGGTGAACAATTATCATTGCAAAAAAAGGAAATTTGAAAGAATTTCTGGTGAATAATTATCATTGTGGAAAAAGGAAAATTCGGAAGAATTTATGGTGAAGAATTATCATTGCGGAGAGGCAATTCTAGTAAGATTTTGTTGCGAAGAGGTATGACTGATAAACCTAAATAGAGTTAAAGAATTGTTAAAATGAAGAATTGAGTTTTCATGAAGAGGCACGATCTAAGAATGAAAAGGAACAATAGTGAAGAGACACATTCATAGAAACCGTGATAGAGGGTATTTATAGAGAGAATGCTGAGTGAAAGAAGTTGTCTATGCACTTTCAATTGACATATCGATTGGAGTACAATTAGAGATAAAATTACAATATGAGGAAGGTTGGGGGGCGCTAGGACAAGCAACATTCTTACTAGGGTGTCGCAGCCTCCTTCTAGTGATAGCTGGTAAATAGGGTGTCGTAGCATCCTTTCAGTAGCATCTGAGAAAAGCAGGGGGTCGAAGCCTCCTCCCAGTAGCTGCTGGTAAATAAGGGTGTAATACCATCCTTGTTTGTAGAAGCATGCATAAACTATTTGTAAACACAATTTTGCAGTAATAGAAAGTATTGGTGGTTTACCCAATTGGGCTTCCAAGATAAATTTGTGTTCTGTGTGTTATTGTTGATCATGTGTTTTAATGCATAAATTAAAAGTGATTTAAATTGTTAAAATCTAACAATACTGATTCACCCCTCCCCCTCTCATTGTTATCCATATTCCAACAATTGGTATCAAAGCAAGATCCCTCACTACAACTTAATCACTGGAAGGAATATCCTATTGAAAATCACTATGGATAAACAACGGTCAGCCACCGACATACCTCCTTTATTTATAGGTGATAATTATGCAAACTAGAGTGTAAGAATGAAGTGCCATCTGATGGCCCTTGGATACAAGGTTTGGAGTACTGTTGAAACATAATATAAAGTACCAAATGATGTACCTATAGACGAAGGAGAGCCAAGCCCATATGAGTCCAATGCAATTTTGAGTGGGTTAACAGAATCAGTACTTGTAAAAGTCATGCAATGCAAAACATCCAAACATGTTTGGGAAAAACTGAAATGTACCTATAAAGGAACTTCCAAAGTCAAGGAATCCAAACTCCAGACCTACAAAGGTCAGTTAGAAAACCTAAAAATGAAAGAGGAAGAAAATATTGCAGAATTTCTTCTAAGAGTAGATGAAGTTGTTAATGCCATTATGTAATACCCCGGTTTTGACCCCAATTGGGAGGGGAATGCGTGCACTGGTTTTGACCCCATGGTATTGAATTGTACATGATGTATATATTGTATTGATATCATGACATGGAGCTCAAGGCCAAGGCCCTGCCATTGATCTAGTGTTTTGTGTATGGGTGATCAAGGTTGATGCCTGTGTTTCATTGTGCTAGTCAAACACAACATGTTTTTGAATATCATGTAAATGTACAAATTAATAAATACCACAGCTAGCTATGGGGCTGCAATGTGAAAGAGATGGGGGCATGATTCCACAAGGAATAGGGAGGGGATTTAGTCAAACCCCCTTAGCCAATAGGGTGTGACCAGATGTTAATGGGCAAAACCCATGAACCCTTAGCTACCTTTTTGTCCTCTGTCCTCAATCATTCATTCCTTCCAGAAGTTGGTTGAGGCAGTTAATACCTTGGGCAGAGCAAGGCATGACAATCTGATTGCTTGCCTGAGCAAGCCTACAAGTATGCGGTCTGGGAAGCCACATTCTTGCTTCTGACGCAAGAAATAACGTGATGCATGACAATCTATCTTTCCTCAATCAGTGGGGGGGAGGTTTTGTTGTTCCCCAGCGTTCATTGTGGATTACTCTATCATTCCAGACCATTTTTTCGATCATTCTGATCAGTTCGTTCATGCGCAGTGTGGTGGTTTGACTATCATGAGTCGCAGAAGTGTGGTTCCACTGTGTTTTTTCTGAGTGAATGGGAAGTGGAGGTCTCTCGATTTTATCAGAAAAATAGCAGATGGAAATAGGACAGAATGTGTGTTTCTGCACCCTGGGATCTGCTACGGAAGGCAGGAAGCAGAAGAATTGCAGAAAATTCCAAGGCAGAGTTGGACTTCCGATTTTTGAGGTCGGAAAGTCAGAAGTTGGGAATCGACAGAGCAGATAAAGTTGTAAGGAAAAAGTTGTCTTTCTGACTTCCGAGTTCTAAAGGCGAAAGGTGGAAGGGTGGAAGGTAGAAGGCCTTTAACAATTCCATTGAAAAGTTGTCTTTCCAACTTTCGAGTTCTGAAGGCGGAAGGGCGGAAGGTGGAAGGCTGTTAACAATTCCGCAAAAAAAGTTGTCTTTCCGAATTTAGAGTTCCAAAGGTAGAAGGTGGAAGGCTGTTAACAATTCCGTTGAGAAGTTGTTTTTTCGACTTCCGAGTTCTGAAGGTGTAAGGTGGAAGGGAGGAAGGCAGAAGGCCGTTAACAATTCCGTCGAGAAGTTATTTTTCTGACTTCCGAGTTCCGAAGGCGGAAGGCGGAAGGCCATTAGATGATTCGCCGAGAAGTCATTTCTTCAATTTTCGAGTTCCGGGCAGAAGGTGGAAATGTGGCCAAAGGATTTCGTTGAACGTTGGTTCTTTGATTTCTGAGTTCTGGGCAGAAGGCGGAAAGGCATAGGGAGGAAAGGTGTCCAAAGGATTTCGTCAAACGTTGGTTCTTCGCTTTCTGAGCTCTAGGCGGAAGCAGGAAAGGCAGAAAGGAGGAAGGGCGGAAGGTTAATGTTTCCTGCATGTTTGGTGTTTTGATTCTGGGTTCCGCAGGGTAGAAGGAGGAAGGAGGAAATGACAGATCTAGTGTGGAATAAGTGTTTCCGGTCGCATAA
Source organism: Pseudotsuga menziesii (assembly GCA_001517045.1). Classification (NCBI taxonomy): domain Eukaryota; kingdom Viridiplantae; phylum Streptophyta; class Pinopsida; order Pinales; family Pinaceae; genus Pseudotsuga; species Pseudotsuga menziesii. The sequence goes on along the minus strand of LPNX010976263.1, from coordinate 525,746 downwards.
GGGGTCTTTTAAGGGAGGAACGATTGTTATGGTGGTTTCTAAGCCCAAGAATGGATGTTGAAGAGTGTGTTAATGTCCATGCCCTGCGTTTCGAAAGGAGAACAAGGGTTCTTGAAGGAAATTTTTTAATTATTCGCATTATGGGGTATTGGGACATTACATATTAGTATCAAAGCTGTTGGTTGCAGCACTAGGGCCTAAATGGGCCAAGTTGAACAATTATAGAGCTGTTGGTTATAGCAGTGGGCTTAGATGGGCAAAGTGAATAGTTTGTAAGTGTTTTTGAATTCTGAGATTGTCTAATAGTATTTTTTATTAACACATTTTTGCAGAGTCATGGTGCCGATTGGAAGAGTTGGTTTTTGGCTCAGCCATGAGAACATACGGCATGAATGATGCACAAAGTCCCTATGAGCACGTGGAATAAGCTGTGGGAGAAAATGTCCGAGTTGGAAATGTTGAGACAGAGTCCAACGGAAGGATATTTCAAGATACTCCCCTAGATTTTGCAGCCACCATGAGAATCCTAAGGGTGGAGATGCAAAGCTACATAGAAGATAATGAGAGAATGATTAAATCTCAGGAAGAGCAGAATCAGCTGAATGCAGCCATGCTGTAGATTTTGAAAGACATCCAATGACAGATGAGCTCTCGTCATTGTGTAGTACATCTAGAAGGAAGTAAAAGTAGTGCCAGAAGAAGAAAGAGATCTTATAGTCGGTCATCTAACTTTGAAGGATCCACTAGGGATTCAAGTTCTTCTTCTCACAAGAATAAGAAAAAGAGGTGCTACCAAAACAACTCGCATGATGAGTTTAAGAAGGCAAGGTCTCCTACCTTTAATGGTGAGGTAAAGAATAGTCAAGAAGATGAAGCTTGGCTTCTTGGGATGAGAAAATATTTCCAAGTCCAAGACTAATCTGGAAATATGAAGGCTAGGGTAGCCATCTTCAATTTGACAAGAAGAGCATCCATATTGTGGGAGCACTTCAGGAAAGTGAAGAAGATCAGTGAAAGGAATATTATGTGGAAACAGTTCCAGAAGTATTCCAAGCAGAAGCGCCTCTCTGATAGGTACTATGATGATAAGTTTAAAGAATTCCATGAGCTAAGATTTGGACATCAGACCATGGAAGAGTATGCAAATAAATTCTTGGAATTGTTGAGTTATGTCAGGTACATCAGAGACGATAAAGTGAAAATCCAGCATTTTCTGAGTGGGCTACCTCAAACATAAAGAGACAAAATTGAATTTGTTGAACCTAGAACTCTGGAAGAAGCAATAAGGAAAGCTAAGTATTGCTATGAGAAAAGAAAAGGAAAACTTGATTACCATAAGGCATGGAAGGATAAAAAGAATGAGAAGTCTAACCAAAGGAAGAAAGGTTTCAAACCTTCTCACTTCTAAAATCAACAGAGGCAACCATCCCACCCTGTGAACCATCCAACTAAAGTGATGGGGGAAAAGCCAAGATATCCAAAAGAAACCAGAGAACCTCTCCAATGTTGGATATGTGGAGGACCCCACATGTGCAGGAATTGTCCTCATGAGGAGGGGTATGTAAAGCTAGCTTACAACATTCAAGAAGCAGAAAAAATGGGTCAAGTATCAAGGGTTGTCCCTAGGATTTATATAGCATTGGAGGACCACCAAGAAGATCATCAGTCGACTGTGGTTGAAGTTGTAGGTAAGATTGATGAGCAGTCTGTTTTTGTTTTGATTGACCCTGGATCTACTCACAGTTATATTAATCCTAAAGTAGTTGAGATTTGTGCTTTCAAGAAGTTAAAGCATGACAAATCATGGTTAGTTCAGCTAGCCACTGGAACCAAGAGAAAAGTTAGTGAAGTGGTAGAAAAATTTCCATTGGTTATGAATGGGCTAGTCACCTATGCAGATCTGAATGTTCTACCACTTCGTTCCTATGATGTTCTCATTGGAATGGATTGGTTGGAAGCACACAGAGTAAAGCTTGACTATTATAATAAGACTTTTGAATGAATAGATGAAGAAGGCAACTTAAGGGTTGTGAGAGGCATTCCAAAGGTGATTTATGTTAGGAATATTTCAACAATGCAATTGAAGAAGTGCTGTAGGAAAGGTTGTAGAGTGTATGCAGCTCATGTTTTGGAGGCATCAGAGAATGAAACTCCTAGGTTGGAGGAATTTCATGTGTTATAGGAATTCATGGATGTTTTCCCTGATGAAATTCCAGGGCTTCCTCCAAAGAGAGACATTGAATTTACAATTGAATTTGTGCCAGGAGAAACACCAGTGTGTAAGACACCCTACAGGATGAGTACACCAGAATTGCTAGAGCTGAAGATGCAGCTCCAAGAGTTGTTGGAGAAGAAGTACATTAGGCCTATTGTGTCCCCTGGGGAGCACCACTGTTGTTTGTGAAAAAGAAAGATGGTACACTCAAGTTGTGTATTGATTACAAACAACTAAACAAAGTCACCATGAATAATAAATATCCCTTACTTCAAATTGATGTCTTGTTTTATCAAATGAGAGGAGCAAAGGTGTTTTTGAATATTGAATTGCGGTCTGGTTACCATCAGGTAAGAGTCAAGGATGAAGAAATGCATAAGACATCCTTCACAACAAGGTATGGACACTATGAGTTTGTAGTGGTACCATTTGGTCTCACAAATGCACCAGCTACTTTTATGTGTCTCATGACTAGTGTCTTCAGCAGGTATTTGGACAATTTTGTTCTTGTTTTCCTTGATGACATTCTTATTTACTCTAAGAATGAGGAAGAGCATTTGAGATTGGTATTGCAATTTCTAAGGGAGCATAAGTTGTATGCAAAGCTAAGAAAATGTGAATTCTATAAAGATAGAACTCATTATTTGGGTCACATTATCTCAGAGGAAGGAATATCTGTAGACCCTGAGAATATTGAAGCCATTATGAATTGGCCAACCCCAAGAAATGTGACATATGTAAGAACTTTTATGGGACTTGCAGAATACTATTGGAGATTCATTGAAGGATTCTGCAAGGTTGCACATTCCATCACTTCTTTGCGAAAGAAGGGAATAAATTTTGAATGGACACCAAGGTGTGAAGAAAGCTTCCAACAGTTGAAGAATCTTCTCACAAGTGCACCGGTTCTGAAAATTGCAGACCCAGAAAAATATTTTGTGGTGTGTACTGACGCATGTGGTCAAGGACTTAGAGGAGTTCTTATGCAAGACAACCATGTGGTATGTTATGAGTCCAGAAAGTTGAAGGATTATGAGAAGAACTATGCCACTCATGATTTAGAACTTGCAGCCATAGTACATGCTCTCAATATGTGGAGGCATTACTTCATGGGCAAGAAATTTGAGTTAAGGACAGACCATTGTGGTCTAAAATATTTGTTTGATCAACCAACTCTAAATGCTAGGCAAGCTAGATGGTTGGAGTTTTTATGGTTGATGCACTCAGCATCAAGGTGCATGAAATGCATTTGGCATCTCTTAGTATTTGCCAATCAGATTTGAGATAGCATATTGTTAATCATACTGCTGAAGATGGATTGTATGTGCAAATAAAGGACAAATTGCAGCAGCAAAGTCTTGAAAATAGGTATGAGGGATATAAATGGGAAGAAGATGGACTTCTTACTTATAAAAATAGAATTTATATTCCAAATGTAGCATATTTGAGGAGGATCGTGGATGAGATCCATCAAGCTCCGTATTCTGGTCACCCAAGATATCAGAAGACAATTGCTACAGCCAAAAAGCAGTATTTTTGGCCAGGAATGAAGAAGGACATTGCTGAGTATATTTCAAAGTGCATGAAATATCAACAGGTGAAGGTTGAGCATCAACACCCAGCAGGTTTATTGCAGCATTTTCCAGTCCTAGAATGGAAATGGAAAGTTGTTTCCATGGATTTTATCATAGGATTGCCAATGACTTGGAGAACCCATGATTCCATAATGGTTGTGGTGGACAAGTTAACAAAGGAGACACATTTTACACCGGTTAAGTCCACATATAAAATTGATGCCATTGCAAAATATTCATGAAGGAGATTTTCATATTGCATGGATTTCCTAAGGAAATAGTCTTTGATAAGGATCCTAAGTTCACTTCCAATTTTTGGAAGGGTCTGTTTGCAGATTTGGGTACCAAGTTGAACTTCAGCATTTCCTACCATCCTCAGACTGATGGACAGACAAAGAGGGTGAACCAAGTGCTGGAATACATGCTTCACATGTATGTGATGGACAAACCATCCAAGTGGGAGGATTATTTACACTTGGTAGATTTTTCTTATAATAATGGACAACAAGCATCCTTGGGATGAATCCATATGAAGCTTGTATGGAAGTAGGTGTAGGACACCTGTGACTTGGGATAATCTAGTGAACATGATTGTGTTTAGTCCTGATTTGCTCAAGGAAATGGAGCAAGAGGTTGCAAAGATCAGGAAAAATATGAAAGCATCCCAGGACAGACATAAAAGCTATGCAGACAAGCATAGAGTACATAGAGAGTTCAGTGTCAGGGATCATGTTTACCTCAGAGTGAGGGAAAGGAAGAGTTCCTTGAAGCTTGGAAGTTGTGCCAAGTTGTCACCTAGATACTGTGGTTCGTTTGAAGTGCTTGAAAGAATAGGGCCAATTGCATATAGACTTGCATTGCCTGCTAGTATCAAAGCTCATAATGGTTTTCATGTTTGTTTTCTTAAGAAATATGTGCATGACCCTAACCATGTGATTGATTGGGATGTGATTCAAGTGGAACCCAAGGGAGAACTCCAAACTGAGCGATTGCGCATCCTTGACAGGAAGGTCACAGTGCTCCGGAATCAAGCTGTTGGACAAGTGAAGGTGCAGTGGGAGCACTACGGTCCTGAAGAGGCTACATGGGAGCTAGAGGATGCCATGCAATTGGCACATCCATTTTTGTGCAATTTTGCAGAACATTGAGGATAGTTCCTACTAGAATTTTTGTTCAATTTTGTAAAGCACTGAGGACAATGCTGTTGTAAGGGGGAGGGGAATGTAACACCCCAGTTTTGAGCCCAAGGGGGAGGGGAATGTCTACCCCGGTTTTGACCCCATTGTATTGAATTATACATGATGTATATATTGTATTGAGATCATGACATGGAGTTCAAGGCCAAGGCCCTGGCATTGATATGGTGTTTTGTGTATGGGTGATCAAGGTTGATGTCTATGGTTCATTGTGCTAGTCAAGCACAACATGTTTTTCAATATCATGTAAATGTACAAATTATTAAATACCACATCTAGCTATGGGAATGCAACGTGAAAGAGATGGGGGCACAATTCCACAAGGAATAGGGAGGGGAGTTAGTCAAACCACCTGAACCAATAGGGAGTGACCAGATGTCAATGGGGAAACCCATGAACCCTCAGCTACCTTTTTGTCCTCTGTCCTCAATCATTTATTCCTTCTAGAAGTTGGTTGAGGTAGTTAATGCCTTAGGCAGATCAAGGCATGGTAGTTTGATTGCTTGTCTGAGCAATCCTGCAAGTTTGTAGTTTGGGAAGCCGCATTCTTGCTTCTGACGCAAGAAAGCACGTGACGTGTGGCAGTCTGTATTTCCTTAGTCGGGGGAGGTTTTGTTGTTCCCCAACATTCATTGTGGATTATTTTATCATTCTAGACCATTTTTCGATCATTCTGATCAGTTCGTTCATGCGCAGTGTGGTGGTTTGAATATCCTGAGTCGCAGAAGTGTGATTTCACTGTGTTTTTGTTGAGTAAATGGGTAGTGGAGATCTCTTGATTTTATGAGAGTGTGGTACTTTGTAGTTTCCCCAATGCTATTGTTCAGTGGTTCATTGCTTAGAACGATTGTCTTACCCTTAGGAGTGGCGAAAGGTGTTTCCGCGGTGGTCTCCTCTTTTATAGAGTGAGTGGAGCCTGTTTTGGTTGTGTTTATATTGTGGATTGTTGTGATGTGAATCCCTATTTCGATCTGAAGACTTAGGAGTGAAATAGGCCCATAATTGGTTGATAAGCCTAGTAAAGAGAGGAACCTCACTGACAGATCAAGAGGGGCTAGCAAATTCTTTAATGCTCACCCTGAAGAGCACTGGAAGGGAAGGTATGGCCTAAGGGAACTGTGTAGCAATGAAGGGAATACTTCCCTGTGTTGGGTGTGTAGGTATCGTGGAATCCCAAGATGGATATATCTGGTGTAGGTATCCATAGCTTTGTGGTTGATCTCACTAGCTTAGCAATTCTACCTTTCCATTGCCTTAGCATCCCGAGAAACCAAATTGTAGGTTGGTTTGGTTGTGTCTTGTTGTGCATTTGGCCTTGTGTAATCCTTGGTTGGACAACCTGTGAAACCCAATTGTGAATGATGGCTTGATTGAGTGCCCGATAAACCCATATGTTGGCTTAGCTGGTCCTTGTTGTAAATGTTGGCTTGACTATGTACAATCTGTGAAACCCAACTGCTAGATGGCTTGGTTGTGTGGCCTGTGAAACCCATCTGTTTGGCTTGTTTTCCAACAACCTGATAAACCCAACTTGGTGTTGGCTTGGCCAGACAGTCTGATAAACCCAACTGAAGGTTGGCTTGACTGTGTGTGTTTTTATCTGGCTGTGTGCAAGTCTGTAGTTTCCTAGTTCCTTATGGAAATCATGCCCAGATCGGGGCGGGGGAGGGGGCAGTGGTGTTGAGAGATTAATGAACACACTGGCCTATGGTTGGGTGGAACATTGCAACAACATAGCTAGTTGTGGGACAACTTCATCATTTAAGATAAGTATCTCTGTTATTCTTGTTTATTCACTGTATTTGCTTATGAATGAATATACTGGTTATGTAGAATGCTTATGAATATGATGGAGGTCTGTTAATGATTTCAGTAGAGTTACTATTGTTGAATGTTTTGCATTGCATATTTATTTTCCTTGTATGTTCAATGCACTTTGCCTAATTTCATGGAGGCTAGAAGACAGCTACAGAAGTTAGAATGCATATGAATTAGAGTTTTCGCCCCTGTAAATTCTCCTGGGAAAGGTGGAAGGAAGAAACCAAAAAAGAGCAGATGGAAACAAGGAAGAATGTGGATTTCCACACCCTAGCATCCACTATAGAAGGAAGGAATGTGGGAAGCAGAAGAATGGTCGAAAATTACAAGTCAAAGTTGGACTTCTGATTTCTGAGGTTGAAAAGTCAGAAGTTGGGAATCGACAGAGCAGATAAAGTTCTAAGGAAAAAGTTGTATTTCTGACTTTTGAGTTCTGAAGGCGAAAGGTGGATGGTTGTTAAACGATTCCACCGAAAATTTTTCTTTTTGGCTTCCAAGTTCCGAAGGCAGAAGGCAAAAGGCCGTTCAAAATTTCACCGAAAAGTTTCCTTTCCGAGTTCTAAGTTCCGAAGTCGGAAGGTGGAAGGGAAAAAGGGTCGAAGGCAGAAGGTTGTTAAAAATTTCGCCAAAAAATTTGTCTTTTTGACTTCTGAGTTTCGAAGGCAGAAGGCGGAAGGCCGTCAACAATTCCACCGAGAAGCTGTCTTTCTGACTTCTAAGTTCCTAAGGCAGAAGGCCGTTAACAATTCTGTCGAGAATTTTTTAGGCAGAATGGAGGAAGGTAAGAATTCCTTTAGACGATTCACCAAGACGTTATTTCTCTGATTTCCAAGTTCTGGGCAGAAGGAAAAAATGTGGCCAAAGGATTTCGTCGAACGTTGGGTCTCCAATTTCCGAGTTCCGGGCAGAAGGAAGAAAGGGGGAAGGTGGAAAGGTGGCCAAAGGATTCCATCGAACGTTGGTTCTCTGCTTTCCGAGCTCTGGGTGGAAGTTGGAAAGGAGGAAAGGCTGAAGGGAAGAAGGTTAATGTTTTCATCATGTTTGGTGTTCTGATTCTGGGTTCCGCAAGGCAGAAGGCGAAAGGCAGGAATGACAGGTCCGTTGCGGAAGAGGTGTTTCCGATCGCAGAAGGGGTCTATCAAGGACGGAACAACTGTTATGGTGGTTTCTAATCCCAATAATGGATGTTGAAGAGTGTGCTAACATCCATGCCCCGTGTTTCGAAAGGAGAACAGGGGTTCTTGAAGCAAAATTTTTAATTATCCGCATTATGGGGTATGGGGACGTTACACATTAGAGGCATTGGAGGAGAAATTAAAGAAAAAGAAGTAGTCGACAAGGTACTAAGAACCCAACCAATGAAGTATGACTCAAAGTTTTCTTCTTTAGAAGAACTAGATGATCTTAAACTTATGACAGTAGATGAACTACATGGAATATTCACCGCCTATGAGATGAGAACAGGAAAAAATGGATCATCAAAGAAGTAAGCATATTTTAAGGCCGTATCCAAGATCCAATCTGAGCACCTAGATGATGAGGAGGCTCTCTTCATCAAGAAACTTGAGAGAGGCATTGGCAAGTAAAAAGGGAAGCTACCCTTCAAATTTTTTAATTGTGGAAGGATTGGACATTTTGCCAAAAAGCGTCCTTACCCAAAACAAGAGGATAGTGATGATGAAGAACCTTTTTGTCATAAGAAAGATAAAAAATAAGATCATATACAAGAAGAAGTTTAAGAAAAATAAGAAAAACCTTCACTCCAAAGAAGATAGTTAAGATGATGAAATAAGTGAAGATGCTGAAGTCCTATTCATGGGTTTCGCAAGCGAAATCTCTGGAGAAGAAATAGAAGATGCGATAGATCTTGAAGCAGAACTTATAAATGCTCATGAATAATTAGAGAAGTATAAAAAGATGTACAAGAAATCAAAAACTCTCATGATAGAATTTGAAGAGAAAAACAAATATGCGGAAATAATGATTGCTGACTTAAAAAATCAGGTTCTAGAAATCGAAAGGACTGAAAACAATCTAGAACAACAACTCAAAAAGAAAATACAAGAATCTGAAAGGATTTAACAAGACATTATGCAACTTAGAAAGAAACTAGATGAAGAACCTATCAAATCAAGGTATGAAAATATATCAAGGACTTTAGATGAAATTCTAAGTGTCCAAAGACCATCAAGCGATAAATATGGATTAGGATTTTCCAAAGAAAATCCTGGATATTCTTCTTGCACAAATCAAGATGGAAATAAAAGAAGTTATGCTGTTGTACTCTTAAAAGAGAAGAAAGTAAGAAATATGCTTCTCCATTACAAAGAACAAATATGATGCTTAAAATACCAGTGACGAGTAAACATCAACAACTCTTTTTAGGAAATTGTTACACGTGTAACAATTTTGGACATATGGCTGGAAATTGTAAACTAAATACTCCCGTGGAGAAAGGGATTACATCACATAATTATGTCTATAAGAAAAATATTACCAAAAACAATCCAAAAGGAAGAAACTACAATTCTTTTACTCCTCTACATAGTTATAGTACATAATGCTACAAATGTGGTAATCAGGTACACGTTGCTAGAAAATGTAAACTAGTAACTCCTATGGATGACACCTCAAAATTTCAAGACAAAGGGATAGCTTGGAAAATGAAGGGTGACGTGGAATGTTCATTAGGTCTATGTGCTACAAAAAAACAAAATCTATGGAATATGGATAGTGGATGCTCAAAACACATGACATGTGACCCAACTATGTTCCTAAGCCTAAAAAGGAAGAAAAAAGGAAAGGTCGCCTTTGGAGATAATCTATCCTCTAAAATAATCGAGAAGGGTACAATGGTTATTAGAGATAAGATGAAAGCTGAAAATGTTCTACTTGTAGAAAACTTAAAACCTAATATTTTGAGTGTGATTCAAACGTGTGATCAAGAACACATATGTATATTTGATTCCAAGAAGTGTGAAGTCAGAATAAAAGATTCAAGAAAACTTGTTGGAATTGTTGTGAGAACTCCAAGCAATGTGTATATTCTAGAAAATGAAGAACAATGTTAGATGAGCCAAGTTGATGAAAGTTTGCTATGGCATAGAAGGATGGGGCACCTGAACTTTGACAATCTTGTAAGAATTAATCATAAGAGAGCTGTAAGAAATCTGCCAAAAATTATAAAACCAACAAATCATGTGTGTAGACATTGTCTTCATGGGAAGAAAACAAGAACAAGATTCAAGGTAAAAGAACATACAACCTCCCAACCATTAGAGTTAATTCACACTGATCTTTGTGTACCAACAAGGACTAAAATCCTTCAAGGGGAATATTAATTTATCTTATTAATCGATGACTATACAAGGATGAATTGGGTGACTTTTCTTAAAGAAAAATTAGAAGCCTTTATGAAGTTCAAAGCCTTCAAAGCCCTTGTTGAAAATCAAAGAAATAAAAAAATTAAATGTCTAAGATCATATAATGGTGGGGACTTCACCTCAAATGAGTTCAATGAGTTATGTGAAAAACATGGAATCAAGAGATAGTTCTGAGCAGCAAAAAATCCTCAGCAAAATGGAGTAGTTGAGAGAAGGAATAGGGCAGTCCAAGAAGCAGCTAGAACTATGTTTAATGAATCAAAACTTCATGATAGCTATTGGAGAGAAGCAATATATACAACTGTCTATGTACAAAACACAGGGAAACTTAGAGTGAATAGTGACAAAACTCCTTATGAGCTATGGTTTGGAAGATCATCTTCAGTTAAATGTTTTAGAGTCTTTGGAAGTAAATGATACATAAAAAGAGATGATGATAATCTAGGGAAATTTGACTCTAGAACCGATGAAGGCATATTTCTTAGTTATTCTTCCACCAAAAAGGCATACAAATGTTATAATATAAGGTCGAACAAGATTATAGAAAGTGCAAATGTAACTGTTGATGATACTAAACCAAGAAGAATACAAATTCAAGGAAGTGTGGATGATGAAGAAAATGATGATGAAAAAGTAGATGATAAAAGAAAGAAAGAAAGTACACAAAAGGAAGATAACTCTGAAGAAGAAGAAGAAGAAAGAGTAGAGGAAGACCAATCACATGAAAATGAGAACGAATATTCCCCGAGATCAGACACAAAGACACCATCTAGGTGGGTCCAAAAAAATCATCCTTAAAAATCAAATAATTGGTGACAAAGAATCAGGAGTTAAAACAAGAAGAAAATTAATTAATGAAGAACAAACACTAATTTAGATAATAGAACCCAAAACATTTAAAGAATCTTGCAAAAGTGAGGATTGGATCAATGCTATAAATGAAGAACTTCATCAAATAGAAAAGAACCAAACTTGGGAACTTGTCCCAATAACTAAGGATATGAATGTTATTGGAACCAAATGGATATTTAAAAACAAGTTCAATGAGCATGGCCATGTGACAAGAAACAAGGATAGGTTAGTATGTAAAGGATATGCTCAAGTAGAAGGAATTGACTTTGAAGAAAATTTTGCACCTTTGGAAAGACTCGAATCCATCAGGATGTTCTTAGATTTTGCATGCTACAAAATATTTAAGGTATATCAAATGGATGTAAAATCTGCATTCCTTAATGGAGAACTTGAAGAAGAAGTCTATATTGAGTAGCATGAAGGTTTTCTCTTGTAAAAAAACATAAACTATGTGCTAAAACTTAAGAAAACGCTCTATGGCCTTAAACAAGCTCCAAGGGCATGGTTCTCCAGACTTGACAATTATTTAAAACAACAAGGATACAAAAGAGGGGCCACTAATAGTAATTTGTACATAAAATTTGAAAATGAAAATATGATCATTGTGGTAGTCTATGTAGATGATATCATATTTGGAAGTGATCTAAAAATTATGAGTGTAAAATTTGCATCAGAAATGAAGAAAGAATTTGAAATGTCAATGTTAGGATAACTAACATTCTTTCTAGGCTTACAAGTATCTCAATTAGAAAAAGGGATTTTCATTTCTCAAACTAAGTATATCAAAGAAATATTGAAGAAGTTCAAAATGGAAGAATCCAAACATGTTACTACTCCTATGGTCACTAGTTGTAAATTAAGCAAGAATTATGAATCCTTAGAAGTGGATCATCTATGTATAGGTCAATGATTGGTAGTTTATTATATGTAACAACTACTAGAGCAGATGTAATGCAAGTTGTAGGTTTGGTTTCCAAATTCCAATCAGTCCCAAAAGAAACACACGTGGCTGCAGTAAAAATAATTCTTAGATATGTAAAAGGTACTATGGATTATGGATTATGGTATCCAAAAAGCAATAAATTCACTCTAAAGGCATTCACAGATGCAGATTGGGCAAGGAGTGTTGATGACCGAAAGAGTACTAGTGGAGCATCATTCTTTTTGGGAAATTGTTTGGTATCATGGTTAAGCAAGAAACTGTCCTCAATATCACTATCTACAACAGAGGTTGAATATATTGCTGTTGCATCATGTTGTACTCAATTAATTTGGATGAAACAGACATTAGAATACTTACTTGTAAAATATGAAGATCCAATAGTGATAAGTTGTGACAATACAAGTCCCATAAATATATCAAGGAACCCTGTCATGCACTCCAAGATGCACATACCGATAAAAGATTACTTTCTAAGAGATCAAATGTCACAAAAGGTTGTCAAACTAGAATATGTTGACACCAAAGAACACATAGATGATATTTTCACAAAGCCACTACCCAAATAAGCATTTGAGTATCTTAGGAAAAATATGGGAGTAATCTCCTTACAATGAATAAAAAGGAGAAAAAGGAATCATGTCAGGGGAAGATATGTTGACAAGGGGAGTTGTCAGGAAGAAGAAACCTTTGTCATTAATGTCAAAGGGGAGAAAATTAAGGACTTGCCATCAATGTCAAAGGGGGAGATTATTGAAAATAGTTGTCATTGATGTCAAAGAAGTTCAATAATAACAAAGGAATAAACAAAGACAAGATGGCTGACAAAGAATTTCCAAATATCAGATTGTAGATCGATGACAGGGTCGACAACAAGGGGAAGATCCACAAATTAAGCAGTGGAAGATAACATTTCAAAGCATGGATGTTATTTGGACGGACCATAGCATTCACGAAACATAGATTAATGGTCTATAATAAGACCCGCAAAATAGATATGCATGGAAAATAACATCCCCGAACACTGGAATGAAGTGAATAATTGGACGGCCCAGATCAGTCGAGAGAAATTGTGGAAGTCGTGATTGAGAAAATCGACGGTGGTAAATGATTTCCACACAAGAAAAATGAAGATCCACAATATGCATTAGATCATAGATCGACGGTCAGGATTGAACCCGCAAAGAAATCAACGTTCCAGAAAAATGCAGAAACAAAGTTGCGGAAGTCCAAAATGAAAGTGTGGATCTGTAATCCGCAATATGCAATACACAAGATCAATGGTCAGTATAGACTCCGAAAGAGATTGACAACATGGAATAAAAGTTGTGAAAAGATATTTGCGAAAGCCTAATTTGAAGAAATTTGGAAAACTCGCAATTTGCAAGATCAACGTCCAAGAAAGACTCCGCAAGAGATCGATGGCGAAAGAAATTTTGCGGAAATGAAATTGCGTAAGTAGTTTGAACAAAATTAGAAAACCCAGAATCCACGATCCGCAAGATCAACAGTCATGAAAGGATTTCACAAAGCGATCGACGATTCACAGGAGTTACAAAAAGAGAATTCCGGAAGACGAATATGATCTAAAACCCACAATAAGGAGAGAGTCCGTGTGAAATCAACATCGCAAAATAAGTATTGCAGAAAGAAAATTGCGGAATTATTTTGAAGAGATTTGGAAAACCCACAATCCACAATCTGCATCTGATCTAAAGATCAACGGTCAGGGAAGAGTCTGCAAGAAATCAATGGTGCGAATAGTATCTTGTGGAAAGGAAATTACGGAAGGAACTTTTGAGAAAAATCAAAACGCATGTCCTCAATCCGCAATCCACAATGCGATCTCCGATTGACGGATAGGAAAGAGTCCACAATGAATCAACGACTCAGGATGGTAACGAAAGTATCATTGCGAAAAAGGAAAATTCATAAAAATTTATAGTGAAGAATTATCATTGCAGAGAGGCAATTCTGGTAAGATTTTGTTGCAGAGAGGTATGACTAATAAACCTAAATAGAGTTAAAGAATTGTTAAAATGAAGAATTGAGTTTTCATGAAGAGGCACAATCTAAGAATGAAAAGGCACAACAATGAAGAGATGAATTCACAGAAAATGTGTTAGAGGGTATTTATAGACAAAATTCCAAGTGAAAGAAGTTGTCTCTGCACTTTCAATTGACAGATAGATTGGAGTACAATCAGAGATCAAATTATCTTATGAGAGAGGTTGGGAGGCGCTAGGGTAAGCAACATGCTTACTAGGGGGCCGTAGCCTCCTTCCAGTGGTAGCTAGTAAATAGGGTGTCGTAGCATATTTTCAGTAGAAACTAATAAAAGCAGGGGGTTGAAGCCTCCTTCTATTAGTTCCTGGTAAATAAGGGTGTACTACCATCCTTGTCTGTAGAAGCAAGAATAAACTATTTGTAAACACAATTTTGCAGTAATAGAAAGTAATTTAAATTGGGCTTCCACGATAAATTTGTGTTATGTGTGTTATTGTTGATCATGTGTTTTAATGCATAAATTAAAAGTGATTTAAATTGTTCAAAGTTAACAATATTGATCCCCCCCCCCCTCTCAGTGTTATCCATATTCCAACAATTTTATTATTGATGAATGAATGAAGATTAATGTTGTGATTAACTGATCAATTCTTGTATGATTTATCTGAAACTTGTAGCATGAATTTCGTGTTCACTGTATATTCTCTTTGATTATTCCACTGCATAATTCCATTCCTACAACTCTCACTTTCCTATAGATCAATGGTTCACAAAATTAACGAAGGACCATAGACAATAATGAATCACGAAAGGAGGGAAAAAACATCTCCAATGGGGGTAGAACAACATAGAATGATAATATACATCAGAATATATTCTGAAGTTACAAATACAACACTCCCTCTTATCTAGGAAGGCATTTTCTTGCCATAGTCATCAACAAATATAGTCACGTCATCATCATAGTTGTTTCCATAGTATTCATTTTGTCGATCATTAAGTAGTGACATCCGTCGGATCTATCTTTCATCAGAAGTTTCTATAGAGCCATCCCCATTTCATGCTGGGTGTAGGCCTAGTCCTCATCCAGGTCTTCATCATATCCATGACCATTCATTACAATACCACTACAATCACCTCTGTCTCCTACCATCATGTTGTCATATCTAGACTATCTCATCATCATAAACAGAGCACAAACCAGATGCATATCACAAACCACCTATATTCTACCAACATAGGAGCACACCAAGACTTATTTACATCACTAAGACAACTTGCATCTTCCACTATGCGAGAATCTCCTAGGATTACACCAAGTGCATTACGTATCACGATCAATCTGCGTTCTACAAGCATAGGATTATGCCAGGACTTATTTATGTCACTAAGAAAACCTACGTCTACCACTATGTGAGAACTTCCAAGTCACACACCAAGTTCCTTATGACCTCTCATCATCTCCAACATGGGAACACGCACAAGGACTGATTACGTCCAAGAACAACCTACGTACCACGCCAGTAATTTTCCGTTCAAGGAACACCTTTAGGAATGATTACGTCTAAGGAAAACCTGGGTACCATGCCAGGACTAATTGCATCCAAAGAAAACTTTCCAGGACTCATTACATCTAAGGAAAACCTATGTATCATGCTAGGATTGATTACATCCAAATACAACTTGGCATAACTCATTACGTCCGATAACAAACTATGTACCATACCATGACTTTTACGTTCAAGTACAAACTGCATTCCTTCCCATGTGAGATCTCATGCATCTACGTCTTCCGGTATCTCGTCGTCTCTAGCATGGGAGCACACCAGAACTAATTACGTCACCAAGACAACTTGCGTATTCAACCATGCTAGAACCTGTCACTCCCTCTTTCTAGGGATCTCATTCTAGATCACACCAAGTCTCTCTCCGAAGTACTCGAAATTCACTCTGGCTAGAAGCTTGGTCAACACATCGATTATCTGTTTGTCCATCACCATGTATTGCAGCTTCACCGATCCTCTCTGCACCATATCTCAGATATAGTTCAACTTGATCTTGATATGCTTCGACTTGTCATGGAACACTGGGTTCTTCGACAACTTCATGTAACTCTAGTTGTCGCAAAAGATACAACTCACCTATAACTAGAGATAAAACAAATCATATAGTAGCTTTCGAATCCATACTGCCTCACAACTGGTCAAGCAAGATGCAACATACTCTGCCTCGACTGTAATCAGTGCCACATGGGACTACTTCCTGCTAAACTAGGAGATCATTTCGAATCCCAAACTGAAGCAACATCCCGAAGTGGTCTTCCTATCAGTGGCGTTGCTTTCTTAATCTGAATCAACATAACCATGCAAGTTAATAATCTTATTCACATCATATTTGATCCCATAATCAATTGTACCCTTTAGGTACCTTAATACATGCTTTGCAGCAACCAGGTCAACATGTCTCGTATCTATTAGGAATTGGCTCAAGGTGTTCACAACAAAGCATATGTTTGGTTTGGTATTCGTCAGGTACATCAATGATCCAATCATCTGATGATACATTGTGGCATCAACCAAATATGATGAAGCATCACACAATAGTTTCCAGTTCGATGCCATAGGTGTGGCTATCGCCTTACAATCCAGCATTCTGAGTATCTTCAGAATCTCCACTACAGACTTTGCTTGACAAAGGAAAATCCCATCTGCACTAAGCCACACCTCCATGCCTAAGAAGTAGTGCATCATCCCTAGGTATTTCATCTCGAACTTAGCCGCAAGATTCCTCTTTGCATCTATAATGATTTCGTTCTCTCTCGTCAGAAACATGTCATCAACATATAGCAAGAGCATCACATGTATTCTACCTTCAACCTTGCAGTAAAGGTTGGAATCCACTTTACTCTTAGTAAAGCCTAATCTCACTAGGAAGTTTGCCATCCTTCTGTACCATGTCATGGGTTCCCGTTTCAATCCGTACAAGGATTTCTTCAATTTGCACACATGAGTCTCCCTGTCATGTGTCTCAAATCCTAGTGGTTTCTCCACATACACTTCCTCTTCAACTACACCATTCAAGAATGTTGTCTTAATGTCCATCTGGTGTACCTTCCATTTCATTACTACAACCAATGCAAGTATAGATACGATGGAAGTGTATCTCGCTACGGGTGCAAATGTCTTCCCATAGTCTATGCCTTCATTCTGTGAGAAGGCACGCACCATGAGCCTTTCCTTGTGGTTTTCAATGTTGTCATATGCAACATGCTTGATCTTGTATCTCCACTTTGAAGTCACAACAAACTTCCCTTCCAATCTCGGAACGATATCCCAGACATCGTTCTTCGTAATCGACTTGTATTCCTCGATCATGGAAGCCTTCCATTCTTTCATTCTCAGTTGCTTCTTCATAGTTGGAAGGTTCTTTGTCAATGATGTCACATAGCAGGGCCACATAGATGTTGTATGGTTTAGGTCTTTTCATTTATCTATGCATCCCATATGGAGCATCGTACCTTTATGCATCTTGTAATTGCTTCCATTCCCATGCTGGTTTTCTTTTGTGGGAGTTCTTCTTGTGAAGTGTTTCTACATGTTCTTATGGTTCTACCATGTTGTGATCTTCATGGTATTCTGGAGTTGTTTCTTCCATTGTCGTGTCTCAGACTTTAGTTCCTTCAGGTTCTTCGACCTCTTCAATAAGTAGTTTTCTGGACCTAGAGTATGCCAAGTCTTTGTCAATCATCACATCTTTGTTGATGTCGATCTTCTTAAATCCTGGTAAGTATATTCGGTAGACCTTTGAAGTGTCACTGTATCCTACGAATATTCCCTTCCTCCAAGAAGGATCTTGCTTGGTCCTATTTTCCTTTGGAATGTGTATATACATTGGGCGACCAAATATTCTAAGATGGTTGACTTCTTGTTTCTCTCGTGAGAAATCCTCTTCAGGAGTCTTGTTGTCAAGTACTAGGGAGGAGTATGGTTTTGTACATACATAGTTTTCCTTGTCGCTTCTACCCAAAGGCGCATCAGAAGATCCTAGTCATGTAGCATTCCTTTCACTGCTTACATTATAGTTTTTTACTTTCTTTTCGCAATGCCATTCTCTTAAGGATTGTATGGAGTGCTCAACTCCCTCTAACTCCCAAACTCTCTACATAGTTCCTTAAACTATTCTAAGGTGAACTCGTTGCCATTATCTAACCGCAGAGTCTTGATATTCAGTTCAATGTGGTTCTCGACCAAGGATTTGAATTCCTTGAACTTGTTGAAGACTTCATTTTTCCCTTTCAAGATATATATCCAAGTTTTACATGCGAAATCATCTATAAAAGAAACATAGTATACATACCTGCTTAGTGAAATGAATGACATGGGCCCACACACATCCGAGTGTACTATCTCCAATATTCCTTTTTCTTTTCTTTCACTGCTGGGAAACATCTTCTTAGCGTTCTTTCCTTGCACACATCCTTTGCAAATGCCTTCATGCTTTTCCTAGATTTATGTAAGTCCTGAAACTACTTTTCTTGCGATTGGTAGTGCTATGTAGTGTACATGTGCAATCCTTTGGTGCCATAGTTCACTTGGTTCTATTGATTCATGAACTAATGCTTATTCAGGTTGTCCCTTCAACTTTTACAACCTCCCTCTTGTTCTCCAATTATCGTTGCATCATCGACTGTCTTTCCTTTTGGACACATTAGGAGGCCATCAAAAAATGCAACCATTATTCTTTTTGCATCTAGTGCAGAGATGGAGAGAAGATTCTTCTGCAATCCTGGAACATATAGCACGTATTTCATCTTCAAATATTTTCCAGAATCTAGCGTGTATGAAGCTTCTCCACTTCCTTTTATGGGGTATTGATAATCATCCCCAAGTTTCACCTTGTGAGGTGATTCATGCTCAAATAGATTGATGAATGATTCTTTGTATCCCGTCATATGTTTGGATGCCCCACTATCCACAAGCCAATCATTGCTTCCATGTGATATAGTGTACGTGAGTGCTAAGTTTAGGATATACTCTTCATCTCTTAAAGAACCATCTCTTTCTTTTCTGATTCAATCCTGTATTTGTCGGTTCATTGTCTTCGACGATGTGAGCATGATGTCTTTTCTTGGTTGACTTCTTGTTGAAAGAGTATTTGTTCCTTTATCATCACAAGTGTAGCTACGGATATTGGAAGGATATTTCCTAGAATTCTTTTGTCTTTTCTGATGATGGTCCTTCTGTTTATTGTGATGGTGGTTCTCCTTCTTTCTTTTGGTGTGAGTTGTGAGAACTTGATCTTCAGTTGCTCCCATATTCTCTTCTCTTGTTATGAGTCGAGATTCTTCTTGTGTGCATTCTTTCCATAGACTGTTGAAAGAGATCATCTTCCTTCTTCCACATATTCCTTGAATGAATGAATCCCATGATCCCGGGAGACCATTCAAGGTAGTCATAACAATCTCTCATCTTGCTACATCCTCTTCGACTGCTTCAATTTATTCCTTGAGTTGAGCAACCCTTGTGAAGTAGGACTGTATGGTCTATGAGTTATGTATCTTCACATTCTTTAGTTGACTCCTCAATGTCATCTTCTGATTGTTGTTCTTTCCTTCGAACAAATTCTTTAAAGTATCGAACACTTCCTTAGGTGTCTTCAGGGATGACATGTGGGGGATGAGATGATCCTTAATAGAATCTGCAATGACCCTCTTGGCCTTAACCAAGTTCTTCTTGTGAATAAACTTATCCTCATCTCCCTTTGGTTCTGGAACTTCCTTACTGATATACTAATCCAAATCGTTTTCTTCAAGGATTAGGGAGATCCTGTAGTTCCATGCTCAGAAGTTATCATCTCTCCCAAGCTTATCATCAAGCTAGGTGTGATGAGTAATTTTGAAATGAGAGCCTCAAATGGAAATAGTAGAGATTTATATCTTACCAATTTGACGTGTCACACCTTGTTCTAGAGTTGGCTGACCTAGGGTTTTTTAGAGAAACCATAATTTTCCAAAATTGGATTTTTGGAATTCTGTATGGATATAAAGATGTGCCTCCTTACGGTGAGTTTATCGGTAAGGTCCTTTTCTGAAAGTTGAGGTGGGAAGCCTCTGAAACTTGATGCCCTAGTTCCTCTCAGCACTAGTGTCTAGTTCAAAAATGAAACTTCTTCAATTTTGATTCTACTTCCACCAAAATATGCTCCCTCCTACAGAGAGTTATCCTAGCCCTCTTTTCTTGTTGATCTGTGGAGAGAAGACCATGAACTAGGAATCCCTAGTTTCTGCTGCTACAATGCCTTCTTTCAGAGAGGCTCTAATACCATGTTATTTTTTCTAGTCTTTTTCAAATTGATTGGGATCTTTATCTGAAAGAATAAAAAGCACAACAAAATAGCCAAGATGCACAAGACACAAATATTTCTTAGGGGAAACCATAAAGGAGAAAACCCCACAAACTTCCTCATAATAGTTATGTCACTAAGACAATATCACAAGATGTAAAAACCCAAGTATAAGAAGTATTCTGCAACTCTCTCTCTCCTCCTTGATCTTCTCTCTCTCCTCATGCGAACTTGAGTGAGTGAGTGTGTGTCTAAATGAGGGAGGGTGTCTCCCTATTTATACATGTCAATTCATTGGCCTTCTAACTTTACTGGGATGACCTATTACCCTAATAGGGATAAATTCACCTAGGAAGACTCCAAAAATACATTTCATTATATTAAACTGGGGACTACTGCCCCGACTTACAACAGAGGTTGTACCTCAAGGACCATAGACAATAATGACATCTCGAAAGGAGGGAAAATCATCTCCAATGGGGGTACAACAACATACAATGATATACATCAGAATATCTTATGAAGTTACAAATACAACAATAGACGCCATCTTTCCAACAGAGAGACGCTTTCTTCACTTCAGAGTTTTATCTAATATTAAAAACAAATCTTGATCCATATTCTCTCCAAGAGAGAGGGGCATACGGAGAGGACGAAGATGTATACTATTCAAAATATTTGTGGCAGGGGGAAATATNTTATCTAATATTAAAAACAAATCTTGATCCATATTCTCTCCAAGAGAGAGGGGCATACGGAGAGGACGAAGATGTATACTATTCAAAATATTTGTGGCAGGGGTAAATATTTTTTCCTCACCTACGCCTAGCAATGATTTTTTCACAAACCTTACCTCGCCTTCCCCTATTGTTATTCCAATTGTGACCTTGACCGATTCTGCCGAGTCAATGGCACCCACAATCAGCATCCTGGTATTGACCTACCCATTGAAGAAAAATGTCAAAGTTGTGGTTCTACCTCTGGAAGTTAGGCTGCCAGACCTGGTACTTGGTGAAAACCCTTACATGTTGCTTCCCACACAGATCAAAGCTAATCTAGGGTTTAACTTTCAAACTGAGTCTATCATTCTGCATAAAGACTTACCTACAAACCCTACATTGAATCTGACCATGCCCTTGGAGCTGGATTTGCTGACAAGCTTCGAAATTTTAGAAGATGGATGTCTTGGCTCCCTTCTTGAAGCTTCTGAACCCTCTATCCACAACTCAATGGACAAAGAAGAGAATCACATCGTTGAAGGGTTTATAATATCCATACTTAGACTAGTGGACTTGTAAGGGAATCCAGTCATTTCTCATTCAAATAAGGGTAACAGAGAGGACAAGCAGGGCTCGTAGGCCAGCAGGGAAGTTTTTGAAAGGCTCCCTGGGAAAAAGGGGAAGAACAAGTGCCTAAATATCACCAAATATCCTATAAACCTTATTTGCGGGGTAAATGTTTCAATAGGACAGGAAAGGGAAATGGTTGTTACTGCCCTAGTTGGAAAGATTAGGGGTAGTTTCCCTAGTCCCGAGGGATTGGAAGAATGGGTCAGGATCAACTAGGAGAATCTCTTACATTATGAATCGGGAACCAGTGCTTTCACCAAAGGTTGGTTCGTTTTCAAGTTTAAATGTGCAACGGACATTGACATGATCTTACATAAACATTGGAGGTTCGGATTCTGTCACAGCTACAACTATTTCCCAATTTTTTTTTTAAATTTTGGACCTTCCTTTTAAATTTTACTTTGCCTGGATTGCTGAACTTTGTTGTCCTCTGTTACAAATTTGGATCTTTTTGAGTTGATTTGAGGTAAATTGTTGATTATTTTCAGAAGTTGAATGACTATATTTTGTCTGATGATGCTGTTGACTTGAACTTAAAGTTTTTGGTTTGTTAATAATTTCGTTGTCGGAAGTTTATTAAACAATGAATCGGGGTCGTAGTTCTCTACATAGTCGCCATTGCGGAAACTAAATAATGAACTTCCCGATGCACAGTTCTTATTTTCACCGACGCGCTTTATTTCATTTGTTTCTTTGGACTGTCTGTGTTTTTATTTTATTGTGGTTGGAGCATTAGTCTCCTATATCACCGTCGTTTCGGAGGACGAATGGAAAACGGGTCGATGGATAAGTTTATTTTCTCCGATTCCGTGGTTTGAACCTTTTTTCCTTGCGATGATTTTTTATTTTTGTTTCGCTATCGAAATGTTTTTGACAAATAGTCAGAGTCTTTAGTCTTCTCGATCGCCGACATTGTCTATTATTGCGAAAGCCATAGTCAATCTGTCTCCCGCCGTTGCGGCTGCGCAGTACGCTATCTCTCTGATGTTCAGTTGGTTGATTTGTCGACACAGTACTAGTTAGTCCTCCGAGCCTCCAATCACCGATGTTCTCGGTTGGTCACAGAGTCCTTAGTTTGTCCATCGCTCGCCATTGCATCTCCTCATTGAACTAATCGCCTGATCCTCATTTTTTTGCCCGCCGATAGAAGTTTTTTCCCGCCGATTTTATTTTACCAAGGTCTATATATATGGGACGGGGTTATTATTTTATTATTACCCTTGTGATTTCACGGTCGCTCTGTCCCTGTCGAATCGAACTGTGCATCCGTGCTTAGCTGTCGGGTTTTCGTTTGTTCGAAGTGCTACTGTGGAATTTTCTATTATTCTTCTTGCTGGTTATTTTCTATTATGCATTAATTTTCTGATAGTTTATCTGTTGAAAAATGCATATGGAAGAGGTAAATGTTTTTATACAGTTTTTCTTCATTCTTAGAATACTAAGTGAAAGATCCAATAGCCTAAGAACATGTTTGGTCTATGACAGGGCAACTTCTTCAAAGGAGATATGTCTAAAAGACAAAAGAAGAAGGCTCATGTTGCTGAGGGAGAACCAGATGTGGAAATCATTACTAAGGTGGAATATATCTATGAAGACACTAGAGCTACCACCGGGGTAGAGCCAAATTACAAGTGGGGTGAGATATATCAAATTATTTCAAATCGGGATGTGCCAGATGCAGGATTCGAAGAACTAAACATATATGCCAACATCGAGAAATCTACTTTGATGAAGGTAGCCACTAGACCTAAGTTGTTCCCATGCTCTGAGGTGATTGGCTGGATCCTGCCTGGGGAAAATGTGACCACGATGATCTTAGAAAATACTGCCAAACAGGGCTATGCTGCATATAGTCCTGGTTATGTCTCACTGGCATATCAACTGCCTCCTGCTCAAGTATACTTAACTGAAAGTTGGCTAAAGGAGATAAACTTGGACCTAGTTGAAACAATGAAGAGAATGATGATACCTGGGAAGAACTTTCAAACCAAGCCATCGGGAGAGTATGATACAACCACTCTCCGGACTCCTTACAAATTTATAGCACTGATGCTTAATAGAGTGTTTAGGAGAGCTCATGGTAAAAGTTTCAAGTTAGGATGGATTCCCATTATTTTCTATGTGGCCACCCAGGGGACCATTTTCAACTGGGCAAACATAGTGTCTAACAGCCTCTCAGCCTGTATATCTTCAGCTTTGGGAGGGGTGTCCCAGAAGAAGTCTGAGTTCTATATGAGCTCTATCTTAGTGGATCGTATATTGTGTACCCAGTCATTTACAGCCTTAAGGTGCAATTGGGACAGGGACAGAACCCCTGTGTACACTACATACAAACTATTTTGGGCACACAAATATTATAGCCACTATAAAGAGATATGTGAACATTTTATTATGCCTTTGTACACCTTAATCTTCCTGACAGAATGCAACTGTATGTCCAAGGAGGCATTCAAAGTCATTGAGGAACATGGGAGCTATTACTTGATTGAAGAGGGGATGTACATTATAATGTATGGTTGCTCTAGGGAACCTTCTTTACTCCCCAAGTATGCCACTGATTATGTGGTACATAAAGAAGTAGTTAGGCAAGTATATCTAGATGGTGTAGGAAGCTTCCTATTTGAACATAAGAAGGCAGCATATCCTTCCATACCTTTCCAGCTGGGAAGTTACAAATTTTCAAAGGTCAAACTAACTGCTGAATTCGTACAGGAATTGGAGCATTTTCATTTTGGGGAGATGAGTTTCCATAGGAATGACTCCCGAAATAAGGTTGCAGAGCATTCCAAAGAAGCAAATGTTCATTTTGAATATACAATTTTTTGGGACAAGGATGAAGAAATATTCAGGAATGCAAGGAATATGACTGCATTGAAGAGAAGGTTTAAACATAAAATCACCATTGTGGGCGGTAAGGGCAAAACCACACGAAAGGAAGTTGAAGAAGAGGAAGCGAAGAAGATGGAAGATAATGCTAGGAGGCTATCATAAGAGGCTGAGAGTTGGCTCAAGAATGAAGAAGAAGAAAGAAAGAAAGCTGCAGAGGAAGCAACAAAGAAGGAAGAGGAGGAAAGAAAGAAGAAAGAAGATGAAGAGATTAAGAAGAAGAAAAAAGAAAGTGAAGGTCTAAGATTAGTAGGAGCTAAGAAAGACCAGCAAACTACTGACCCAACATATACACAAGAAGCACAGGATCATACAGACCAAGGGCAAGGACAAGATAACCCTGATTCCCAGGAGCCTGCTGCAGTTTCTGACAATACTCAAGAATAGGTCGTTTTTTCTGGTTTGAATCTGATACCTTTTATGCAGAAAGAAGGAGAAGAGGTCCCTGATTTCAGCACCATCTTCTATGACAAAGAGAAGAAGAGGTTTGTCAAGAGAACCGAGAAAAAGGTAGAAACAGGAGGACAATAAGGTATGATGATTACTAATAAAACTTTGGTGCATGGGACAGATGTAGATCCATGATTGATAGCCAGAGCTGGGGTGGCATTAACCCAGGCCATTGAAGACAATGTGGATAGACTTATGACAGACCTTGAGCAATCAAGGAAAAATGCAGCACAATTAAAGGAAACTTTAAAAAAAGAGAGGGATGAAGGTTATAATCTGAAAAGGAAATTTGAAGACATGCAGAATGAAGTGAGGAGTTCAAAGGCAGAACTCCAGACTCTGCATGCAAACAAGATGACCTTAGAAGTTTCCATGGAAAGAACAGGAAAAGATGCTCAGAATAATCTAGTAGAATTGCAGAGGTTGCAACAAGAGTATCAGGTGTTGAAGACAGAGAAGAATGACCTCAAAGTATCATATGAAACTTTGAGTGCAGAAAAGGACCAACTGCAGAGCAAAGTTGTTGAGTTGGAGGCACAGAGGGCCACCATAGAAGAAAGGGAAAAACAATACCAAGTGCAGGTGGCAAGTTTTGAAGGACATATTGCTTCATTAACAACATCACTAAAGGATGCCAGTGAACAAAAGACTAATATCCATCCTGTGAAGGAGCATGTCCTAGCTCAACGAAGAAGAATGCACCAACTGCAAATGTCTATTGAAGAAGAAAGGTGTAAGATCTTACAGATAGATAGCAGGTTGGAAGAAATCCTGGACACTACTTCATATTTTGTAGATAGATCTCAGGATATTTTGGAATTCTTGTCAGGAAGAATAGTTTGGTTGGAAACAAATGAAGAAACCCCTACAGAGCTACTAGCCAAGGATCAACATGGTTTGAAGCAGGACCATGACTTATTAGAATTTGCAATAAATACTGCAAAGGAATTCAAGAAGACTGTGAAGAAAATGAGAGGAGCCTACATTGAATACTACAGAAGGGTGCTGGTCGCATTCAATAAATGCCAAGTTGCTACAGAACAAAGACTCTATGCAATACCAGAGCATGAGCTGTTCACATAACTACTACAGAGCAGGTACCAGGAGGATGAACAGAAGATACAACAAGTCAAGGATTTATATGAGCATATTCTGAAGAATGCAGTAGCTCATGCAGCAGTCAGCATCCATTTACTTGAAGATCAACTACGCTTGAGTCCAGCAAGAATAGAGGTGGTTAAGAATCAGGCTGCAAAGTATGAGATCAACATCTGTTTTCTTGAGCCCTCAAAATTTGAAAGCATAGCAACGGAGGCCAAGGCGTGGAAAAATTTCTTTAATGATCAAGCAGGGCCATCTTCATAAAAGTGCTCTATTAAATTTTGTTTTCAATGTAATATATTGTATAATGTATGAGCACTCACTATAGGACGAAATTTGGGATTTGAAACATTGGGGAAGCCTAAGAGTCATTTGGGGCAGCCCAAAAGTTTTGCCTTTTTGTATAAGTATAGGAGAGTTAGAGGGAACAAGGACTTTTTCCTAGATAGATTTGTGAGAACATGTTGTAAGAAGAACTATTTCCTTTTGCAATAGATAATTACAAGTTGCCTGTTGGAGAAAGCTTGGTGGAATGTTCAAATGCTGGGCTATGGATTTGTTGAATGTGAACTATTTTGTTTTCAGCTGTTGTCCATTAACTGTGAGATCGTTCTAACTCTTTGAACCTATGTTCTTGTATGAATGCTCTCTAGTTTATTCTCTGAAATTTCCACTATGAGTAATGAAAGTTTTTCATAAACAATGAGCCATCTTGTTGTTCATCTATCTATTAATGTTTATGTGTTTTGAATAAAGTAACAACTATCTGTGATTTTTCTTAATGCATGAGCAGAAATACATTACTCATTAATAAATGATAATCTTGCTCCCTAGGGATAGGTAGATAGTTAGTCTTAGTTTTTCTTGCTGTGTGTGATTTAGATGCGAGAGAGTTAAGATGAGAGGTAAGAACCTGCGCACCACATTGTGACCGCTCCTCGTATTCTCTATCAATTTGCATTCTTAGATAGGCACTTTCATATCATACTAAAACTAAAAAACTAAAAATATACACGGTGGACCGGGCCGTAACCGGTAAAACTTTTAATTCGTTACTTGACCTACGGTAGTCGGACCATAAACCAGATGGATTCCCCATACCAAAAAATAACGGGCTAGTTGGGAACGTTTATTGGGGAGAATCCCTAACTGTTGTTACCTGCGATTTTCCAGGCCTCAATAAATCCATACCCATACTGCTCAAAAAATGGACTTCACTCTTTGACATCGATTGTGTAAAAATGGATACTCAATCTGTCTGGGTCTGCCTCCCTGACCTCCCCTAGGAATTTTGGAACTTGCACTCGTTCCTCGATATCGGAAATGTGTTGGGATTTTTTTTGGATGTTGATCTTTCATTTCAGAACACACAGAGAAAATTAGTTGCTCGCATACACGTCTCCCTCAACATTAGAACAAATCTTCATGAGTATCTAAACCTAATATGGGGAAATGACATTAGCAGAAAAATTCTAGACTCTAAAGGAATTCCTTTCAGATGCCACAAATGCCATGGAATCAAACACGTAGCAAAAAATTGCCATCTAGGTTTCACAAAAAACCCGACCAAGAAAACATGGAGTCCTAGGGAAGAAGTGGTGAACGAGGAAGTTAGGACCAAGCTGGGGCACAAGACGGATAGACCACTCAGAGAGGAGGATGAAACCCTTCATAATTCAGAACCAACAAAACAACAAACAACCAAACACTGCGAAGATACGACACAACCTGTGCATCAAGAGACAAATCATATTCCGGGTAAGATTTCTGAAACACCCTCAAACGATCTTTTGCTTGAAATTTCAATGAATGCTTTAAACAAACACTACCCAAAACAACCCCATTTCACAAACCCAACCCTCTGTATCATTATCTCTGTCCCCCTTGTTATCTCCCCTCTTTCGAAATCTACATCCCCTTCCCTGTCCTCAACCTTGGCAATTTGCTTCCATCTTAGGTCTAGACTCCATCTCTTCTTTCCCTGATCCCCCCTCCTCACACTCTGGGTTAGAACTAAACCATGTCATTTCATTAAAAGGAAAAGAAAGAGGAAGATCCACGCTTATCTCTTCAACACAACAAAAGGATTTGAAGGACCAAACAAATCGAAGGAAAAAAATGATTTTTGGGGCACTTAGAGCAGTGCAGGCCATGGAAGGGGTTCCCAAATGAAGATCCTCTCTCTAAAATACAGGGCTATGGAAATTACCCGAAAAAAACCTGCCCTAAAAAGGATGCTTCTGGTTCAAAAGTCGGATGTGAGCCTTCTTCAAGAAATAACGGGGATAGAAACATATATTACCAAAGTACTAAATTCCATTAATCAAAACTATAACTTTCTTGCTCAAAGTGCAAAGGGACACTCGGGAGGGTTGGTTGTAGGATGGAATCAACGCACTGTAAACTACCTAAAATATTGGGGCTCTACCTCAGGAATGGGTCTGCAGATTCACTGGGTTGAAGATAATATTCATCTCAACATCATCAACATTTACAGACCCTATCAAAATAGGGTCTCTTTCTAGGGATAATTTTCTCAATTCCCTTTTATTTAAGGAAGAAAATGTCATAATAGGAGGAGATTTAAATTTTACCCTAGGGAAACAAGAGATCTGGGGATTAAGAGTTAGGGTGGATCCTTTGGCAGGCTATTTTTCACATTTATTAGAAACCACTCAGTTCGTGGACCTCGACCTTATTAAGATAAAACCCACCTGGAATAACAAAAGAACGAGGGAGAATATAATTGCAAAATGGATGGACATGTTTTTTATTGAAGAAAGCCTCCTGGGAAAGACTCTGATGGTTAGAAAATGGGTTGATTCTAGTGGATACTCTGTGTTGGTAGGGGTTTTGGTAAGTGAGTTACGCAGCGTCGCGGCAGCTACGCAAGCTCACGTGGTACCGCGCAAGGCTAGATCAGCGTGATGGGTGGAAGAATAACCATTTTGAATATTTTATATATTATTTGACCAAGTTTTGTCACAATAGGTCATTAGCGGTTATAAGTTAGTTAGAAGTGGACCCTCAATGTAAAGGCGCAATCCTATTTATAGAACTAGTTTTTGAATTGAATCGACACACAAAGAGAATAGCATGAGCATGATCTGAGAATTGGCACTATCTAGGGCATGATTGTCGAATTTCCTGTTTTGTCTGCGATCTATCTGGGTTTTCCCTGATGTATTTAGCCTCCAGTTTTGGAGAAGAATTGTGTATTTTGGATCCTTTGCGCAAGATTAATGTGATATGACAGTTGTTGCACAAATCCTATCTGTTGTTCCTGCTACGATCTAATCTATTATAATGCTGCGATCTGTTTTGTTATGATGTTACCGTGAACTAGATATATCATGATGTTGCGATCTATTATAATGTTGCCATGGTCTATTTCAGTTCCGCTATATTGATGTTGATGCAATCCGTTTTAAGTCTGTTACAATTATGTTGCATTATGAGTTGAGATGTTTTATAAATGATGGTGTAACAAATGCATGATGCACTCTGTAGTTGTGGAAATGAAATAATGTCAACTGCATAGCTATGAGTCCAATAGTTATGTTGTCTCCTTGTCGGCTCCCCATATCCTCCGTCCTCACTGCCAGAAACTTGGTTCCGACAGCCTAAAGGCGTTGCCTGTTGGCAGGGGTTTTGGTAAGTGAGTGGCAAAGCGTCGCAACAACTGCGCAAGCTCACGCGGTATCGTGCAAGGCCAGATCATCGCGATGGGTGGAAGAATAACCGTTTTGAATATTTTATATATTATTTTACCAAGTTTTGTCACAATAGGTCATTAGCGGTTATAAGTTAGTTATAAGTGGACCCTCAATGTAAAGGTGCAAGCCTATTTTTAGAACTAGTTTTGCAATTGAATTGGCACATGGAGAGAATAGCATGAGCATGATCTGAGAATTGGAACTATCTAGGGCATGATTGTTGAATTTCCTATTGTATCTACGATCTCTCTGGGTTTTTCTTGACGTATTTAGCCTCCAGTTTTGGAGAAGAATTGTGTATTTTGGATCCTTTGCGCAAGATTAATGTGATATGACAGTTGTTGCACAAATCCTATCTGTTGTTCCTGCTGCGATCTAATCTGTTATAATGCTGCAATATGTTTTGTTATGATGTTGCCATGAACTAGATCTATCATGCTGTTGCGATCTGTTATAATGTTGCCATTGTCTATTTCAGTTCCTCTATATTGATGTTGATCCAATCTGTTTTAAGTCAGTTACATTTTTGTTGCATTATTAGTTGAGATGTTTTATAAATGATGTTGTAACAAATGCATGATGCACTCTGTAGTTGTGGAAATGAATTAATGTCGACTGCATAGCTTTGAATCCAATAGTTATGTTGTCTCCCCGTCAGATCCCCATATCCTCCGTCCTCACTACCGGAAACTCGGTTCCGACAACTCTCCCTTGAACATCTCGGGTGAGACTTTGTCCGCTCTACAGATGTTGCTAGGCAGGGTAAAACCTATCTAGGCCGATGCTCAGGGAGATCCGCCGATTGGGCCTCGACAGAATGAGAACCCTTGTCGACGAAGCTTCGTTGGTGGGTTTCTCCAACACTCTGATCACCTCCCATTCGTTTTGGAAGTTTTGAACATCCCCAAAAAACCAGTTATCCCCTTCAAATTTTGTACAGCATGGCTAAAAAATGACGAAGTGATCCACTTAATCCAAACAAATTGGATACCTTTCATAGCTAATAATGGAAATAATGCGACATCTCATTTTCTCCAAAATCTCTCACATGTTGGTTTTTATAACTCAGTTGGTCCTTCCCCATGATTTTGATGTCACATGGGGGGGACATAAGTTGTATTTTCCTAGTGAGCTTTTTAATGTGAAGTGTGCTTTTATATTATTAAAGTGACTTTGTACTTTATAAACTTAAAGTGAGTTTAAGTTGTGGGACCCAAAAAAAAGTCCATTTAATGTATTTAATAAAGTGAATATGTGCATTAAATGAGAGCTCTCTGATAAAGTTAATCTCATCCTTTGATTAAGTTGGTTGAGTTAGTTAGGGTAGTTTTGGGTGAGATAAAGTATAAAGAATGTCTATGGAAATCAGAGACATTACATCGGAAGAAGAAGAAGACAAGAGAGAGAGAGAGAAAGAAAGAAATTTCAAGAAGGAAATTTTTGATTCATGAGAGACAGAGACTGATCATCAATCTGAAGGCACAATTCCCAAGACATATAAAATTCATTGAACATACAGCCATTAATGCTGACCGTACATGCACAAAAATTGAGGCAGATTGGTAGGCACAAATTACGAGACAAAAATTTCTACATTTAATGCTGGCAGAATCCGTACAGTTCATACTTGGCATGAATTTCGATAAATCTGTTGTACAATTCGCACGTGTGGGTTGGATTTGAGTATTCTGGCACATTTTTTAATGCAGTTTTTCAGATAAGGGTTTCTAAAACTATTTTGGTGCTGTAAAAATTATGAGTTGTTGAATTTCTAATTTCTTTCATAAATAAAATTATTTCTCTGGGTTTTCCTCTTGTGAGGTTTTGCCCTGGGCTTGGCCCTGAATTTCTATGTTATCATTTTTATTCAGTTTGAAGTTGAATGCATTGGCGTTTATATTTAATACTTTCAGGTAAATTCATCTCATGAATTTTTAAGTTCAGACAAGTTATAAATCAGATTTGCATTCAAGTGTTTGATAAAAGTCCTATATGAGATACTTTGATTTTTTATCAAATTTCTTCATTGTATCAGAGCGTGATTGTTGAAGAAAATGTGTTAAGTTGTGTGATACAAAACATAAGAGATTCAAGTCAAGGTCAGTTAAAGTTTATCAGTTGAAGTCATGACCTCAACAGGATTGCGGTATGAAGACAGACTGGACGGGTCTTATAATTTTAGCCCTTGGAAAGAGCGCATAACCATATTGTTCAAAGAGTTGTAGCTATGGGATATTGTTGGTGCTTCAGACACCATCACAGTTCCCACAGATGCTGCTTTGAAAACTGCTTTTGAAAAAAAAGATATCAAAGCACATAGAATTTTCTTTGACTCTATAAAAGATCATGTGATACCTCATGTCACAGGTAAGACACATGCTTTTGATATTTGGAAAGCTTTATGTACTCTTTATCAAAGTAAGAACCAGGATATAAAGATGGTTCTCAAAGAAAAAATAAGGAATACCAAGCTGACTGATGCCGATACAGTAACCACTTATCTCACAAAAATTTCTCAAGTTAGAGATGAACTTGGTGCTGTTGGTGAGAAAGTGGAAGATAGAGAGCTTGTTAGATATGCTCTTAATGGATTCACTGCAAAATGGCACACATTTGTGCAAGGAGTAGTTGCTAGAGAGAAACTTCTTGATTGGACAAGGTTATGGGATGACTTTGTTCAAGAAAAGACTCGGGAGGGGACATTCCAAAATGGCACTCAGAGCAGTGAAGAAAATGTAGCCCTTCTTATCAAAGGAAAATGTAAAGGGGGGGAGAAAAGGGAGAAATACCTCAGTAAGGTTCGGTGCTATAACTGCAACAAGTTTGGTCATTATGATAGTCAATGTCCTAAGAAGAAGGATGAAGACAAAGAGGGAGCAACATCAACAGAAGTGCTAGATTTTGCTGTCAAATTTGAAAAGAAATTATCTTTGGCATTAGTTGAGACTAGTATAGATAGTTCAGTATATTACCATGATACATGGATAGTTGACAGTGGGTCAACTAGCCATATGACCGGAAAGTATGGAGTTTTTCAGAGGATAGAAGAAATTACTCCAGGACACTTTGTTGAAACAGATATTGGAAATCCTCAAGCATAAATAAGAGGAGTTGGAGCTGTGAAATTCCAACTAGATCTAGGAAATGTGCTTGAAGTAAACAGGGTACTGTTTGTTCCAGGCATGAAGGTTAGCAGACTTTCAATGTCATCATTGGAGGATGAAGGGTATGGAATGTTTGTCAAGTCAGGACAAATGTTTCTATATCAGGTAGAGAACCTAGTTGGTACCACAATTTTACTTGGGAATATAAGAGACAAACTTTATTTTCTGCAAGGAGAAGTGATGTTTCTAGGGTCAGGTGGATGGTTATCTGAGACTGAATCTGAATATGAGGCAGCAAATGCACATATGATACCTTCAGATGAGGAGATCTATACTGGCAGGAGACTCGGCTAGTATGAAGGTTGCCAGCAGATACATGACAATTCTCAGATTAGAGTTGTTTTTCGACATGGATCTCCAGGTCACATTCCAGATCAAGAGGGAGTTTCTTCAGAGGACTGAGACCCAGGTGGTGGAGCTACAGGAATTGTCGAAAGGACTTCCCTCGTTAAGAGAAACTGTAATTTTTTATAACTCAGTTGGTCCTTCCCCATGATTTGATGTCACATGGGGGGACATAAGTTGTATTTTCCTAGTAAGCTTTTTAATGTAAAGTGTGCTTTTATATTATTAAAGTGACTTTGTACTTTATAAACTTAAAGTGAGTTTAAGTTGTGGGACCCAAAAAAAAATCATTTAATGTATTTAATAAAGTGAATATGTGTATTAAATGAGAGCCCTCAGATAAAGTTAATCTCATCCATTGATTAAGTTGGTTGAGTTAGTTAGGGTAGTTTTGGGTGAGATAAAGTATAAAAGAATGTCTAGGGAAATAAGATACTTTACATCAGAAGAAGAAGAAGAAAAGAGAGAGAGAGAGAAAGAAATAAATTTCAAGAAGGAAATTTTTGATTTAGGAGAGAGACTGATCATCAATCTGAAGGCACAATTCCCAAGGCATCTGAAATTCATTGACCGTACAACCAAATTCGTACAGCCATTAATGTTGATCGTACATGCACAAAAATTGAGGCAGATTGGAAGGCACGAATTACGAGACAAAAAATTCTACATTTAATGCTGGAAGAATCCATACAGTCTGTACTTGGCATGAATTTCAAGAAATATGTTGTATAGTTCACACGTGTGGGTTGCGTGTGAGTATTCTGGCACGTTTTTCAATGTAGTTTTTCAGATAAGGGTTTTTGAAATTATTTTGGAGTTGTAGAAATTTTGAGTTGTTGAATTTCTAATTTCTCTCATAAATAAAAATCTTTCTCTAGGTTTTCCTCTTGTGAGGTTTTTCCTTGGGCTTGGCCCTAAATTTTTGTTTTATCATTTTTATTCAGTTTGAAGTTGAATGCACTGGTGTTTATACTTAATACTTTCAGATAAATTCATCTCATGAATTTTTAAGTTTAGACAAGTTATAAATCAGATTTGGATTCAAGTGTTTGATAAAAGCCCTATATGAGATAGTGTGATTTTTTATCAAATTTCTTCATCACATATAAAATCTCTCCTCAAATACTGGGCCAAACAAAAAAAGGAGGTTGAGGATCAAGCATTAAAATAGGTAGAATTGAACTTTGCAGAAATTCACAATTCTAAAGGTGGAGGTTTTCTCTCCCAAGAGGACAAAGAAAAGTTGAATACCTTGGAATCCAATAGGAACAAACTCCTGAAAGAAAAGGAGGAAGTCTGGAGATTAAAAAGCAGAGCAGTTTGTCTTGCAAGTGGTGACGACAATACAAAATTTTTCCAGTCCTTTGCAAAAGGAGGAAAGATACAAAATACCATTTGGGAGTTAAAGAACTCCAATAATGAGGTGTGATCCTCCTTTGAAGACCTAGATGGGATTAGTAAATCACATTTTGAATCTCTCTTCAAAACAAAGAATCAGGCGACGATTGCGGAAGTGATTGAAATCTCTCATTTTTTCGAGGACAAAACACAAAAGAGGATAACATCGAACTATTGGAGGAGACATCTGAGGATGAGTTAAAGGTAACTCTGCACGGTTTCCGGAAGGACAAAATCCCAAGGCTGGATGGATGGACCATTGAATTCTTTTTGGCTTTATATGATACAATTGGGCATGATCTACTCCACCTAGTTGAAGAAACTAGAGTAAATGGCGATATGCACCCTCCCCTTAATACAACGTTCCTTGCCCTCATCCCAAAAAAGAGAAACCTGACTCTTTGGAAGACTTTAGGCCTATTTATTTGTGGAACATTACTTATAAAGTTGTTGCAAAATAATTGCCCAGATACTCAAAAGGTGCTATAAAAAATCATCTCTCTTGAACAATTTGTATTCCTTGAAAACATACATATCCATGAAGCTATAGGGGTTGCTCAAGAAGGGATTCACAATATAAAAACCAAGAAGATAAAAGGAGCAGTTCTAAAAATTAACCTCTAAAATCCTTTTGACAGGGTAAGCTGTCTATATCTAAGACTCCTCTTAATCCATCTGGGTTTTAGCTACAATTTTATAAAATGGATTTTTCGTTGCATCTATTAGGATTATTAATACTCCCTTTTCCAAATTTGGTCATATGTCTAAATCAAGAGTCATGTCTAAATCAGGAGTCCATCCAGTCTATTTATAGTCATTAGC
The DNA here is from genome assembly GCA_001517045.1 of Pseudotsuga menziesii. Taxonomy (NCBI): domain Eukaryota; kingdom Viridiplantae; phylum Streptophyta; class Pinopsida; order Pinales; family Pinaceae; genus Pseudotsuga; species Pseudotsuga menziesii. Next base: position 490,188 of record LPNX010976263.1, on the reverse strand, counting down.
ACCATTGGGTCCACTTGGCCTAATTAGGGCACATGTTTCAGTTACTAAAGCGTGGGGAACACTAATTTAGGCTTACTGCCACTGATTGCACTTAATTGCATCAGTTTAAGAGCCTCCAAGACCAAGCCCTACAATTTAGGAAGCCACTGGGAGTGTCGAAACCAACCAAGGTCAGTTCAGTTCAGTTGATGACTAGTTAAGCTAAGTTAGGAGTCAGTTACATTTAGTTCTAGTCCTCTACATTCAGTTAGCGCTAGGTTTACTTGACTGCACTCAGGAGGGGCGCATTTCTCACCTACCACAGTCAGTTAGCCTTAGTCAACATTAAATGTAACACTTGAGTTGTGTTTTAGAGCTCCGATGAACTTCGGTTATGGTTTAGACAAGGTCAGTTAACTATTGAGTCCTCTGATAGTGATTTAGACAAGGTCTTAGTTACCTATAGTCAAGTAGAGTCTATCAATTCGAATTTCCTCATGTGGATATTAAAAGCCATTATACTTCATTGTAATTTATCCGATTACTTTTTTATTAATGAAAGCATTCACAGCTGCAAGCCTTTTTTGCACTGTTTCATTCTTCAATTTCTGAGTAAATTGTGTGATCTATTTTGTGAGTTGTGTGTTTGTCCACAGATCTATGTGCTCAATATACTAGCATCACTACATTTTCTTTTGTAGTCCTCATAAATGGATCAGCCTCCCCTTTCTTTACCTTGGAAAGAGGCCTTCGGCAAAGCTGCCCTCTATCACCCTTGCTCTTCTTGTTGGTGGCAGAAGGACTTATCAGATATTTATTTGATGCAAAGGGAAGAGGCCTATTCACAGGGATTAGAATTGCAAACAATTTGAACATCACACACCTTCTCTTTGTAGATGATATCCTTATCTTTTGTAATGGTTCGAGCAGGGATGTAGACAAGCTTTCGGGGATCCTGAATCTTTTCAGCAAATCCACAGGTATGAAGCTAAATGAACAAAAATATACCCTCATCCCCATAAATATTGAAGGCATAGATCTAAAAAGATACACAGATCTCTTGCCTTTCAGCATTCACTCTCTTGAGGATGGCTTAAAATACTTGGTCTTCAGACTGAAACCAAATAGTTACAGGAAGGAGGATTGGAATTGGTTGCTCGCAAAACTAGAAAGAAAGATCAAAATTTGGTGTAATCAATGGCTATCCAGAGCTGGAAGATTAGTTTTAATCAAATTGGTGTTAGAAGCAAATCCAGTCTATTGGATGTCTCTCGCCTGGATTCCAAAGTCCATCTTAGAAAAAACTCGAAAAATATGCTCCAGATTCCTTTACTCAAGAAAGAATGAATATTTTATACTTCCTTGGGTAAAATGGGACAAGATAGCTAGACCAAAACCCTTGGGTGGATGGGGACTCAAAAACATTCAGGTTTTTGCAAAATCCTTAGCGGCAAAGGCAGGTTGGAGGCTCATCTCTTCACAGAGTATTTGGACTGAAGTTGTCTGCAAAAAACACATAGCCCTTGACTCTATCCTGGACTGGATAAGAAACTTTGCTTTCATGAATCCATCTACAAGATCAAACATTTGGAAATCCACTTGTAACGCTTTTCCTGTCCTAAAGAATGTCCTAGCATGGAAGATCGAAAATGGCTCTCAGCTACGTATAGCTGCAAATCCCTGGCCTGGAAGTCAAAATCATCATATTCTCCCTCAACCACTCATACAACACCTAAAACAGAAGGGCTAGTACCATCTCAATCAGATAGTTGATATAGGGTCTACAAATATCTGGCAACAAGGATGGAAATGGGATAGAACGTTGGAGATCCTAGAATTCTTGATCAGCTTGGATCAGATACACCAACAAACTCAAAATTGCTCATATCAGACTAACCGAATCTCTGGATGAACTTATTTGGGCTCATGCAACCCATGGACAATATACCCCCAAGATTGGATATCAGCACTTAAGCTCCACAACATAGCAAGGAGATACCCCTTGGTGGCAGAAAGGTATATGGAAGCTAAACTTCCCTCTGAAAGCAAAACTTTTCATGTGGTGTGCTCTAGATAATAAGCTCCCAACTTGGGACAAAATGAAAAAATGAACGTTGGAAGCCCGGGATGGTGCACCCTATGCAAAAATGACGAAGAAAACATTACACGCCATTTTGTATCTTGTCCCTTCACAAAACAAATTTGGAATATCTCACAAGCTCTCTTAAACCCAAATCTGGTCTGGCAAGGCCAAAATTTGGAAGATGCTTGGAATTCCTGGACAAAGTCAAACAATTTTGCTTCTCTAAAAGCTCTGCCCCTTATACACATTTGGGGTACTTGGATAGCAAGAAAAGCAACCATCTTTCAGGACAAAGCATCCTCTCCCGAAATCATTGCAAGACAGGGACCGAATATTATGTCATACTTTCCTCAAGCCAAAGATACCCCAACAATTCTTATCATTATCGAGGAACAGATAAATTTCACACAACCATGGGATTTTTTTTACGGTGCCTCACAAGATCTTAATTGTGGGGGGGGTGAGCAACCCCTTTCCTATCTCAGCACCATCACTTCAAAATACAAATGGGATTGAGGAAGGGGGCCAATAATTTTGCACAACTCCTTGCGTTAAATCTCTTTCTTTGCTTTGTCTTCTAAAAAAACCGAAGAAACATTCAGATCTTTGGGGATTCAATGGTTGTGATCAACTAAGTCAATAAAATTCAAAAATGCAGAAATATAAATCTCAGTCTGATTTTTGAAGAAGTATGCAGACTTAAGGAAAATTTTACGTCATAACCTATCGTCATGTGTAGAGGGAAAGAAACACAGAAGCGGACAAGCTCTCAAAGGAATGGTTAAAGATGGAATAGGGCTCCTGGAAGATCTCAGAAACACATGCAAGAGAAGTCTATGAGTATTATCACATACCCTTTATAGAGATACAACAGGGGTAAAAATTATAAAAATTTGGGACTATCTGAGAAAAATTCACAGACTTTTTCATAAGGGATTTTTTTTGGCAGATACATGAGCCATTCCAATGACTCTGTTATTTTTCATATGATCGAAAATACATAGAAGCAGTGAAGACATGTTGCTAAAGAGCCAAGATTATATACAAGAACTTTCGCTTTGACATAAATCTTCAATATTTTCTGGAGTTGCGAGGCTCTTTTTTTGTAAATGTATGCATATATACATTCTGCAGATGTAATTTCATTACTTATTATACAATTACGCTTTTATTCTATGGAAAAAAAATTATCTTCAAGAGAGAGACTCAACAATAGGTAAACGAAACTATCAAACAAAACCACAGAGCTTCTTTAAACAAAAGTCCTATTCTCATAATATTAGGTAGCTCTCTCTCAGATAAACTCTTTAAACAATATATAAGGATCCTTAAAAGAAAGAAATTGTAAGTTTGCACAAAGAGCTAGCCTCTTGGCTTGGCTCTATGCATTATATTAGATTAAATAGAGTAACTCAAAATAATGGCTTATCAACTTAGGTATTAGGAAGATGAACTTTTAGCCGAACAAAGCTCGATTGTTATTTTTTATTTTTTTAAAGTAAAAGAAAGAAAGAAAGAAAGAAGACAGCATAGAAGTACATATTATATTCATCATGGTTTTAAACATTTAATCAAAATTTTCTCAAATTATATGTTCTTTCTTTATTAGCGATTAAGGTCCATCCTTGAATTATGAGTGTTGAGTGTCAACTTCTTAGACAAAATTATTTTGCACACAACTTGTGATATGAGATAATTTTAGTGGTTCCATTAAGTTAAAATGGTGTAAAAGCTTGTGATATGGGATAATTTTAGTGGTTTCATTAAGTTAATATGGTGTAAGGGTGGTTCTCTATAACATATCATGATAATTTATAAATGTTTTTCCATTAACATTATTGTAAATGTAAGGATAAAAGTTATTTTGGACTTGTATATATTTCAAATTAGTTTTATAAAGTTAATATTTCAAGCTAAAATAATTTTTTTAGAATTCAAAGTTATTTATTAATCTAATCATTTTAGATATTTCCAAAGTAAATATTTCTTTAGGTACATCAAATTTATTTCAAATGTTTCAAACCAAAACCAAATGCTACAATTCAAATTTATTTATGAATATATCTATTTTAAGTTTTTTATAAAGGAAATGACTACATAAATATGAGGAAAATCTATTATTAAAAAAATCAATATCAATAAATAAAATATTATTTAAACATGGACTATTTTATTTATATTATTAAAAATATTTGAATATTGATATAATAAATAATATATTATTATAAATATAACGTGAGTAAAACATATGGTTGTGAAGTTAAAAATTCCTTTTTTTCTAATTATAAGAAAATATGTTATCGGGTCTTTTTAAGATCAAGGTAGATAATGGGAAAAATTATAATGCTCACTCATTTCCTAGCAAGTTTCACTACGAAAATGTCTAGTAAAAATTTAGATGCTCACTCATTTCCTAGCAAATTGCACTCTGAAAATAATTAGTAAAAATTGAGATGCTAACTCATTTCTAGTTTCACCCAAAAATATCTTAGTAAAAATTGTGATGCTTGGCAAATTTTAAAGACAATTCCTCGGCTCCAAAGATTTTATGAATCTTTAATGCAACTCAGTTATAAAATTAAGTATAGAGTATAGTTACATGTGGAAATTGTAGTATAAAAATAATCAAAAACCACCAAAGTAGAAATTGAGATGATTAAAATAGTTTCATAAATAAAAGTTCTACCTTACATAAAAATTATCCAAAAATTTCATGATCAAAATTTAAAGAAACCTATGCCATGATAAACTCTTTGCTTCACCAACTACTAAACACTCTATCAATAAAAGAACCCATTCAAAGTTGTTCCCATCCTAAAACAATTATTGAATAAACAAATATCATTGCATCCACTTTAATTTTTGTCAATAATGTTTTTTTCCTTCTTTTTAAATGTTTGTTTTTTTGAATGTTTACAATATTCCTAACAAGTCAAATGAAATGCAACACTACTCAGTACCCCCCTCTTAAAAATCGTGTGAAATAGTGACAAAAATAGATGTCTAAATATTTTGCACTAAATCATTGTGAGATGAATAAGCAAACATGTTTTGTATCATTAAAATAGATCGTATTATATGCTTGATATATTCAATACAACCCTAAATATGCTTATTAAGATAAATCATTGTGTACTATAAGGGATTGATTGGTTGGACAATGTGTAAAGAATTTATGGGTTAGTAGATTAGGTATTAGTGGATTAGTAGCATTACTCATGGATTGACGAGTTAGATATTAATGGATTAGTAATGTCAATCGTGGATAACTATATTAAAGCATAGTAGTTAGGGAGTTAATGACTTATGGATAATTGCGCCGAGAGGCGCTCTACAGCCCAGTATGGGGGAGATCTTGTAACGTTACATAACGTTGTAATGTTACGTAACGTTACAATGATACGTAACGCTATTTTTATTAATAAAAAATAATTTTTTTAATTATAGGCCAAAATAAATGTCGGCCAGAAAAAAAAAAACCTAATATGGAGGAGATGTTGTAATCTTCCTACCTAACAAAACAATAAAAAAATAAAAATTTAATTATAGATAAAAAAAATATGGGTGAGGAAAAAAACACAATATGAGGGAGATGTTGTAATAATTTTACTTAACAAAATAATAAAAAATGTTGGCCTTGCACATGGTTTTAAAACCATAAACCATGTGCATAGTAATTTTACTTAACAAAATAATAAAAAATGTTGGCCTTGCACATGGTTTTAAAACCATAAACCATGTGCATAGTTTTAAAACAGTCGTTTAAAACCATGTGCATCATAGTTTTATGCACATGGTTTTAAACCATGGTTAAACCATGGTTTAAAACCATGTGCAAGGCCTTCTAAACAACCCATCATTTTATTGTACATGGTTTAGGAGGGCCTTGCACATTGTTTTAAAACCATGTGCAAGGCCTCCTAAACAACCCATAATTTTATTGTACATGGTTTAGGAGGGCCTTGCAAATGGTTTTAAAACCATGTATGGGGAAATGTTGTAATGTTAGTTCATAACAAAATAAAAAATAATAAAAAATATTATATGTGGGCCATAAATAATATTAAATATTATATGTGGGCCATAAATAATATTAAATATTAATATGTGTCTTTTGGTTTGAATCAAATCAATGGATACCTACGAAGAGATTTGATCCCTCTCGACGCTTGATAGAGCCTAGGATTTGGATCTATGCTGGTTATATTAAACCATAGTAGGTAGGGGTATTGTCAATTGGTAGATCAAATGGTGAGAAGGTGTGTTAGTTAGTTAATGGTTTAAGGGATAGCCTGTTAGGTGTTAGGAGGTTCATGGTAGTGGGTTAGTGGTTAATGTTTGACTTAAATTTAGGAGGTTAACAAGTTAGGAATTTAATAGTCAAGTGGTTAAATATTAAATATATGACTGAATCAGGGTGAATCAGAGGGCTATTGAACTAAGTGTTAGGGGTCAATGAGATGGCATGAGATGGCATGTTAACAATTTGAGGTTAGATGTATGGTTTTATTGTGTAAACAAGTTAATGGTTGGGGACTAGGGATTGGAGATTTAAAATACTAGGTGTTTTTGGTGAGTGGGTTAAATGGTTAAAGTTAATAAGTTAGCAATTTAATAAATTTAATGATTGAGAATTAGTAGATAAATAAATAGGATAAGATATACAAGCAATCATCATATTTTTTATGAAACAAAGTTACATAAAAGTAATAAAACAATTCATTTTAAAAATTAATTAATATTGTTTTTCGATTTCTACTTAATTATGTTTTCACAAATCAATTTTAAAAATTAATTAATCATGTTTTTCAATTTCTCCTAAAAAATTATTTATCTTATTTTTATTAATTTTTATTATTAAATCATTAACACTATATATTTTAATTAAACAAATTAATAAAAAAATTACTAAATTAATTACAATATTTATAGAAAATTTATGCATAATTATAATTTTCTAAAAAACTATTTTTATGTAAGTTTCATAAAAAAAATACGGTTTACAAGGTGTAGCTCAATTGGTTGGTGCTTCCAAGTCTAAGGCTGAGATAGTCGAGGTCTAAGGTTCAATTCTTTGGTTTCTTCGGTTAGGCTCCCAAATCTGAAGCTGGCATACCAATGTTGTTTTATAATTCTTTTTAAGTAATTAAAATTTTATATTATTCAATTTGTAAAGTTTAACAATAAGAACAAAGTTCAAATTTAACTCGCTATTACAAGGCAATACCTAAATAACTAACCATACATCTCTCAAAGCAAAATGTGGTGTGTCTTTGTTTACTTATGGTGCGTATTATCTAAATAATCTAGAGATATGTGCTTTGTGGATTAAGTTTAAGCACACCCCATTATAATAAATTTATGCATAATTATATTTTCCTAAATAACTATTTTTACACAAATTTCATAAAAAATAATATGCTTTACCTTAACATAAAAAAACAAACAAACCTCAAGGGGTAGCTTAGTTGGTTGGTGCTTCCGAGTCTAAGACCGAAATAGTATACCTAAACAACTAAAAACTTGATGATAGTATACCTAAACAACTAAAAACATGATGTGTCTTTGTTTACTTATGCTACGTATTAACTAAATAATCTAGAGAAATGTACTCAATGGATTAAATTGAAGCACACCCCATTATTAAAGTAGGTAGAGTCCATTATTCAAGTACAACTATGTTGAAGAAAAACCTACTAGCAACATGATATGTTAAGGCTCACCCTGGAAAAACATCATCATTCAATAATGGACAATGACCTGTCAGAATCAAATATGTAGCATGTCTCATGTCTTGCATCTCAGTATTTTCCCAAGTATAACAAAATGTAAATGTAAGGCAAACATTTATGTTCTGGACCACCTTTCTTTTTTTCATTTTTTTTATGAACTCCGAGTATAATTGAAATGCCCAAAAATATTAAAAATGTTGAATCTATTTCTGTAATTTGAAAAATAAAAAATAACAATTTAAGCCGAAATTTCATCTCTAAATACTCTGTCAACAGATGACTGGAAATTCCATAATATAAAACTATCAACAAATAAAAAAACTGCAATAACTAAACAACTAACTACATGTCTCTCAAAGATGAACGTGACGTGTCTTTCTTTCCTGAACTAAACAACTAACTGCATGTCTCTCAAAGCTGAACGTGACGTGTCTATCTTTCCTGTGATTTTTTTTTGCTTAAATCCAAGCATTATGGAAATGCCAAAAATATTAACCATGCTGAATCCACTTTGGTAACAAAATATGCAATTTGAAAATAAAAAATAACAGAAAAATAACAATTTAAGCAAAAATTTCATCTCCAGAGATTCTGGCAACGGATGACTGAAAATTCCAAAACATGGAACTATCGACCCATGATAAAACTCCAATCACTAAACAACTAATTGCATGTCTCTCAAAGCTGAAAGTGACGTGTCTTTTATTTACTCTTGCTGGAGAAATGTGCTTTATGGATCATGTTGAAGTGCATCCCATTATTCAAGTAGGTGAAGGGCATTATTCAAGTACAACGATTTTGAAGAATAAACCCACCAGCAACATAATATGCTGATACAATAAAGCCCCACCTTGCATAAACATCATCATTCATCAATGGACGATGACATGTCAGAATCAGCTTTGTGGCATGTCTGATGACATGCATCTCAGCCTCCCCTTGCCCAAGTAGGGGAAGTAACATAAAAAGGTGTATGCTAAACATTTTATGTTTTGGGCCATTTTTTTTAATAGCTGAAATCCAATTGGAATTGTTGGAATTACAGATATATGTTGGAATTTGTTTTGGCTATCTTTTCAAAACAAATTTAATAGCTAAAATCTAATTGGAATTGTTGGAATTATAGATATATGTTAGAATTGCATAATTGAAGTACCCAAAGATATTTGAAGGTACTGAATCCATTTTGGAAATAATAAAATGCAATTTATAAATGAAAAATAACAATTTAAGCAAAAATTCCAAAACATAGAACGTTTAACCTCATCCTAAACAACCACCCAAAACAAGTAACGGTCCAGATGGTAACAACAAACGATAAATTCGCAGCATAAATCTTACCTCTTACCATATAAGAGGTGCATTACAGGACAGTCCGGAATAAAAATTGATAATTAAAAAAAGAAAAAATACGATCATGACATGTTTTTATCATCTTCAAAAAATGATGGACGTGCATTTCTAGAATAATACATTTGACTTTATGTTTCAAAAACCACAGGGGCACTTTTCCAGGAAAAATGAACCCCTGACCTTTTAAAAAGAAACCGCATGATAATCAATAGTTGGCAATTATTGTTGCCAGAATGAACATAGCTAAGACAGCCTACATCTTTTAGAAAGCCTTGAAAGACATACACCCCAGTACCGCAAAAATATTTCTGCCGCGTGCTACAATTGACATTCTCTTGTACTTCCTCAATTAAATTCCCCGACAGATTAAAATATATATATACATGTATAGCTTACTTGTCCAAAACATAATGAAAACCATTTCAAAGTGAAGTGAACAAAATTTCCTGCATTATTTCCTTGTTGCCTTTCATTAGACAGTCCTATCGGCAAAAGTTTCTGCTCTACCTGCAATTTGCAAAATACAGAAGATATCAGTCAGGCCCTCTCCCCCAAAAGATAAGAATTTTATGCATATTACATGTGCAAGCCTCTTCATTCCCCAACATACTCTAGAAATTGGTTCCGTTTGTCAGATTATATTATACTTGATTTTTATTTTTGTATGATGTGTGTGCATGCATATCTCAATATGATATTTAGAAAAACTGAAAATACAGTGCAACTATGTTAACAGTTAAGCTTTCTTCTGAGGCCCATAATAAACTGCAACAATTCCGTGCATATTCTTGCACCGCTGTTGCATACTAAATCAGTCTCCGTGCCTTTCTGCATAGCCAATTCCAACTCATATCTATTCACCCATACTGTTGGTGTAAGGTTATTTTAGAGATGACGTATTTCATATTTTAAAAAAATCAGAATTGGTCCCGATAAATTCAGTCTGGGTCACAACTGTATATTTGAAAAATCTTGCCGGTCACAATTTGGTGCCTCTGATCATTTAGTTTTATGGACAAGTTCTCTTCAGATTTCCAGTTTAAAAAAAAAAAAATTTGCATGATGCTACCCATCTTTTTCCCCCATTTCCTAATGATATTTTTTGGATACAAAAGAAAATTAAATTAAAATAAGCTTTAAAATACCAAAAAACTGTAATTAAAAATTAATTTATAGCATATCAATGATTCTTTTCAACAACATACATGTACAACTAAGTTTGCCACAGAAGGGCTGAAACTCAGGAATGACTCTGCAAGACCACATCATTCAGGAGTGAACTTGAGAAACTCTGGCACCACGACTTGGGAATAACACAGAGAATAGAAAAACATAAAATATAAAATAAATGAAATTTAAGTCCCCAAACAGGAAAGAGACATTTGCATTGCACAGGAAAGTATGAAACACCTACTGATATGCTCACCAAAAATTCAGTGATATTCATGATGAAAACAAAACATAACAAACATACATTGCATCAGGTGCATAAATGCAAAATAATTTATGGAATCATAACTACATATCAAGAACAACTTCTATTGAACACTTATAATTCAAAGAATGGATTCCAAATTTAAGGTTTTCCACTAGTGACCATACTCAAAATTCATGTACAACATGCATGAATCAAATACAATTTTCTGTAGCTGCACATGGAGACACTTACCATGAGAAATGGAGACTGGCACACCCTAGGACCCTTCAAAACCATATCAAACCTGAACCAAAACTTATGACAAAAGAAGACAAATCCAGCATCAAAACCTGAAACAAAAGTGATGATAAAAGGAAGCAAATCCAGCATCATGTTTACAGAACAACAAAGAAGATAACTAAATAGTGGATTCTTTGTCAAAAGTTGGTCAAGATAGAATTATATTACAGCCTGTTCCATGCACAGAAACTCAATTGAACGTATTTGGAACAAAAACAGTTTGACAAGGGCAGATTAGTCTAAAAAAGGTCAAACTAAAACAATTGAAAGAAAAGTGATGACAAAAGAAAGCAAATCCAGCATCATACTTACAGAACAAACACAGAAGATACCCCAATTGTCGATTCTTTGTGAAAAGTTGGTCAAGATGGAATTATTTTAGCTTGTTCTATACATAGAAACTCAATCAAAAGTATTTAGAACACAAACAGTTACACAGGCAAATTAGTCTAAGGTCAGACAAATTATTCCGATTCACCTCCAAGATCACTTAATTACAAAACTAGAAGAAAAAGAGTGATCAAATTAAATTAGGCACTCAAACTCCTATAAGATAATTTTATAGAGATGAATCATGAAAGAAGGGAACCTCCATTAAGATTCTATAAAGATAAGATGAGATAACATAGTTTTATTAATGCCCAACAAATAACTACAATAGTAGGTCAATGGGACCAAAAAAAGGTACATCCAATGTAGTTCCATACTGGAAGTGCGAAAGCAACACCTATGGCAACTCTATCAAAAGGTACAAGTGCATGATAAATGCTAAAAACTGAAACCATGTGCAGTACAACAACAAAAGAAAGGAAGTCAAGGCATGCTGGAGCTAGGTGCCAATGCCAAGTGAGGGGACCAAGAAGCAAACTCTTTGGAATCATCTATCACTATGAGGGGCCAATGCACTGTTGGATAGTGTCCTTCAAAAAGTATTTGGGTCAAGGAAGCATGGCTGCATGATCTTGGGGGAGTACAAGGGCAAGGAGGTTCAACTGTCCTAGTATCCAGAGCCATAGGCAGGAAGCTCCAGATAGAATTAGATACTCAACCGAACCTAGAAGGTACCGGGGGGGTGGGTTGGGGGAAGAAGCTGATCCATCAATAGAACTAGTGGTCTTTGTCCTAGGCCCTAAAGCACCTGCACCTCAAGGTTCTCGAGGAGGTCAATTTACCCATTGGGGCAAAGGGGTGGGCAGGTTTTGAGAGGAACCTAAGGTCTCACTAATCTCAAATCTTAAGTGCCATTGATCTCTGCATGATGTTTGCTGCCACAATCTGAAAGCAAACAAACAATGATGTTTGCTGCCACAATCTGACAGGACAGCCTGGAAGGAGCAGGTGATACTCCTAAGAGTCTTAGGATGGGTTAGGGCAGGTAGGGACTATGATCTATGTCTGAGAACCCCTCTCATGAAGAGAGTAAGGCACCTCTAGTTGAAGTAGCAAAAGAAAGTGGAGAGGGAGCTCCTCAATTCCCAATGTAGGAAGTAACATCCCCCTGTGGTTTTAAAGTGGATAGAGCATCAGATCCTATCTGGATAGAGTAATGACATACTCCATCTAATTCCCCTTTCAGTGGCATAATTAGCAAATCCTATCTGACCACGGGATGTGGTGGTCAATGTCAACCCTAAGCAGATGAGAGCCAATCCAGAACTGACCAAGAGGACTCCTAAGGGCATGCATCCAATGTCTACACATAAAAGGAGATCTGATCTCAAGGCTGTCTCTCAACTCCAGAAACAGTTTTTCTTTTCTACCTTGTTGTGCTGAGATGTCCTATGGAGACCAACACGACTCACAAGTAGTCAGCCAAAAACTTGGAAAGTCACCCACATTTTCACCGGTGAGCCTCATCAGTCTAGGTAGCCACTTTTTGACTGGCGAGTCTCGGAAAGCCAGCCCATTTGCAAGGCTCGTGAGTCAAACCAGCTTACTTACCTAGTATGATAACCCTGGTAAAAAGACAATTCCATAGAATACTCAAACAATTTGTAGAAAGACACAACTTACTCAAAACAAGAAGCAGTTTTAACATAGAAAGGCAAGAGGGCTAAAAATATTCAATCTTCACCTCTTAAACTACTACCTCTAGTGGTCTCTGAACAGGAATGCTGCTTTTACACTACATCTGTATCAGATCCACCTGTAATGTTTCAATAATAAGCTCCATGGAATTTTTCATCAAGGTGCACATTCAATATACTCTCTGATTCAAGTTTGAAGGCCTGCACTAATAAATACTGATTATCAACAGCAAACTTGCAGAAGGCTTCCAACTCTCTTATGTCATCTTGTAGGCAAATGGTCTAGCACGTCTGGATCATAATAATGATTGCTTCTCTCATGACCCTATACTTTACCTGATCATGCCGGTGCCCATTCAGCTCTAAAATCACCTTGAGACCCACTAACAACTCCTAAACCTCTTATTAAATTTCCACAGCAAGAATAAAAACATGTTTGTATTTTCTCAAGGCACTTTCATCTCCTGTTAAGTTTTTTATTGCTTGTTTTCCCTTACAATTCAAGTTCTCCAGAAGATTAACCCTGGGGATTATCCTACGACCTAATCTACTGTTTTATCCCATTCCTCGACAGGATGATGCTTCACCTCCTCTGCCTTTGATGTGGGTATAAATTCCATCTGCTTCTTACCTCATGGCATGGTGTTCTCTGTTGCCTGGACTTTAAAACAATTTAAATAGCACCATCCTGCTTTTAAAAATCAGATAAGAACATCCTTCCTAGAAAAGGAAATTCTCCTGTATGGATATCATTTTTCATATCAGCCCAAATCACTGGGGAGCTTATCATTTACAGAGTGACCAGATTGACCAATTGCCTTGGAATTTGTCCAATCACTTTCGTGGTTAGAATTATCCCCCAACAAGACCCTTATTTCCTAATCATTAATGCATGTCACTTACCTCCGCAAACAAAGACCAATAAATCCACTAGTTAAGTTATATTACTTATCACATGGCTAAGGTTAGCTAAGTTTAACACCTAAAAAATATGAAAACTTGGTTTACCCTTCTTTTGGATAAATGAATGTATACAACCTCTTAAGAGCGAAGTTGAGAACCTTCCAAACAATCTCTATTAGGTGTAGCATTATAAAGAATCCACGCAGAAATGTAAATTTGAAACTCTAACTCTCTCTAGTGCTAGCTGCCTAGTACTCAACAACAACATACAAAGCCATCAAGACCACAAGATACATGTGCAATGTTACCTTAGTCGCAAAGTTAAAATAAGAGTTTAATAGTTCAATTCTGCTTCTCTGTCTCCATTCATATTTTGTCTGTTAGCTTGATTCAGAACAACAATATGGTTTGTGAAACACAAGCCAGCAGTGGAGTGTAAAGTCCTCTAAGTATTTATTGAAGTTGTGTACACATGCAATGTTTCTTATGCAGGTCCAAACTCTTGCAAAGTTGAAAATGAAAATGCCCCACAAATGTTATTGGTTAAAGCAGAAGCCCTCAAAACGTTGTTCATGGAAGCAAAAGCAACTGCCTTGCAAGTGCTGTTGACAGAAGTAAAAGCCATGCAAGTGCTATTGGTAAAAGAAGCTGGCACATCAAGGTGACTATATTTCCTGCCATATCAATGTTAACTCTGATCAGAATTACCCCATATTTTGCCAATTTTTTGGGAAGTTAGGGATGATGGGTATCATACACCCAGATCACTAACCTTTGTTGAAGGAAGTGCAATTTTAACATAAATAAACCTTAGTCACAGTGTCAAACAAAAATACCCCCGCGGGATGCCAAAGCAATGATCAACTTCGTTCCAAATAATGGGATGGAATCACATCAAAAGATAAAAGCTTATCAGAAGATATGGTGCACTTTTAATAAAAGAGAAGCACATTTGCAAGCATCAATCTACCTGTTAGGACAGATATTCAAAGTTAAGATTGGATCTATGGCAATAGCCTAACAAAAGTTAAAAGGTAGCTCATGAGGCACTAGCCTTTCCTAGCTAAGATAAGATATTTTTATTAATGTCCAACAAATGACCACAAAACTAGGTCAATGGGACTGCTGAGTACAATAGTACCAATAAATTGTGGAAGTGCAAAAGTGGCTACTATATAAAGCAAGATGTAGATTGTAAAATATTGATCTGGGCTAAGACCTAAAAACTGGACACTGATAGTGGAGGGCAGATCTCGAGGAAAAGGTACAATAGGAGAGTCAATACAAGATCATAAATACAGAATGTGCAAGCATATTAAGGTCCCTTAGAACTAGCTCTCCTAACATCTAGGGATCAAATGGAAGAAAATCTGGATAGAAGGTTATTTAGAAGAATTGGAAGAAGATTTCTATTGTGCAATGTGTTGCTCTCTAGAAGAGGTAGCCCACCATTGCAGCTCTGGATGAACTCGTCGCACTATTGGTGTGAGATCTGAAACAACAACATCGTCGGTGTCTTAGTGAAGTAGAAGTACCCCCAAGGCTCTCACTAGTCTGAAATCAAGCGCATCGCTACTATCAATCGATCTCTTGTACCCATGGCAAATTGGAGCACCTCAAAAAGGAAGTGATTTTCCTAATCAACAATGTTCTAGGGGGTGGTTGGAGAGTCTGGGAACAAAGTCTGAGCGCCTCCCTCATGTATAAAGCCATGCAATTCTAGTCGAGATACCAAAAGAAACTGGAGAGAATGTGACTCCCTAAACAAGCAATGGAACTGCCCTTGGATCTCAGAATAAATGGGGCAATGAAACATGAAGTGCTCATTTCTCTCAACCTCTCGAATATGGCACAACCAGTAGATCCTATCTTACTGGTCTAGATAATGCTTAACCTCCACCCAAAATCTTTCTAAACCTACTTTGAACTAGCCCAAAGGAATGTAAAGAGAACACATCTAGAGATGATGTGTATATGTAGGGTCATCTTCAACTCCATGAAGTGCTTTGTATAGAGGGGCATTCTTGAACATAGCTCGTCTTGTGGGTATATCGAAGTGATCTGTATATACTCCCTATAAATGTTATCCCGGGTAATCATTCTCAATGCTTATCTAGTGGGCAAGAGGTGGCTAGGTGCATAAAAGAAGGACTAAAAAAAGGGAGGTGGTACATCAAAATATCCACAGATTCCAAAAGATCTGCTACCCCTGCAAAACAACAATATACCCATGGAGGGGCTAGCCAAAGCAATGGATTGTGATAAGAAATAGGCTAGGTACAAATATCAATCCCAACCCACATCCAAGTCAGCAAAACTTCAAACGCAATGTAGGAGTGAGACTAGGCTTACCATAGACTCAAAAGAGAGCAGTGGGCATCAAACTCTACAAGAATGATGGGTTAAGAGACTATTTAATTACATTTGATAATATGTCTAAAAAGGGTTTGAACCTTCTCCGTCATGGTTGAATCTAACTCTACGAACAAGGGCCCTAAACCTTTGAACCGTATAGGACCATGAGCTGGATAATGGAATCCGTGAGAAACATCTTAGACAATATGTCTTCGAATGGTGTCAAAAAATTCTCTCTCACTCATCGCTAAGGCCCTATAGCCTCTGTTGACATAAAGTTGAAGAGCATGCCTCAAGGCTCAAAATAAAACAAGGCCCTAAAAATTAAACCCCCAACTACGTATAGGATCCAGTGATCTTAAGCTCTTTCCCTCTGAGAAAAAAAATGATGATTTGAGTGGGACCTTCTTTGACCGATTGAAGATCATAACCTTGGATTTGCCCAAATTGACCTTCAACTGCCAAAGATCACATAAAAGGGCCAATGCATCCAATTGTCTCTACAAGCCCTATAGGATGAGGCCAAGAGAATCACATCATAATTTGACAAAACACAAAATAAAGATCAAAAATTGGTTAAGAACGCACCCATCGTCCACCTAGAAATGCTCATTAAGAAAGGACTCCAACTCGTCAATGTAAATTCTAAACAATGTGGAGGATAGGGGACACCCTTGTTTTACCCCAATACCTCTCCTGATAAAATCTAACACCCCATGTGTTGTACAAAGGCTACCAAGGACATACTCAAAAACACTTGTTGGCAATCAAGAGGATCCAAAAATGCCAATGTCTCTAAGCCTAAAATACAAGACCTCTTACGAGACACTTTTTAAAGTATACAACGTAGCAATAGACTTTCGAAGAGCAATGTCTTACCCATTACAAGGATGTAATCAATGGTCTATTGTACAAGTTAAAATTCAACCAAATGTCTAGCTCGAAGGTTTCTCCACTCAAACTCAACAAATAGATTCAAATGGAGGAAAATAGCATATAGTTCCAATAACTTGTGACCAACCATAATCATCCTCTTTGTTAGGGTCTGCATTGGAACTCAGTCAGAGATTTGAGTAAATATTGTGATGGGACCAAGTCTATGGAAACCATGTGCTAACAACATGATTAAATACATAACAATATGACCATTAAGAAAGTGTAGACTATGTTTGAAGAACTTGGGATAAAACCCTCATTCACTGCTTCGTTAGTATTGAACATTTTGTTCGCCTCCGAGATAAGCCAATATGCAAATAAGTGGCAAGAGGGAGGAGATGAGGTGCCCTAGATCAAGGGTTGACGAAGGACATCATAAAGTGCAAAAGTGTGAGAGAACATGGACCTAAGGTTAAGGTTGAGGTGAGGGGAATGATAAGGAAAGAGGGTGTGCCAAACGGTTTGGGGAAGTGGCTAAGGGATGCCCACAATTCATGCCTCCTACGTGTGATGAAGTTGCATTTCTTGTGACAAAGGAGGCAACAAAGGGATTTCCTTAGTCTGAGGTAAGAAGAGGGAACATGTGCATAGGTGTATAGAAGTTGGTTATAGAGGGCCTTACACTCCTCGTCATACTACTAGTTTATAGGACAAGAACCAATTTTGTGGTATTAAGAGGGGGAGGGAGGAGCGAGTGTGGGATAAGATTTAAGGTTTGCTTTCCAAATGATCAAGGCAAGACTAGCATATTTGGTGGAATTCAACTCAAGGGAAGAAAAATAAGGAAAAGGGGGGGAGCATCTAGCAAATGTGGGATATGAAGCCCATAAGGTCCCCCTCATAAAAAAGGATAGTGGTCTAAGGTGGGCCAGGAAACGATGGAATATGGATAGTGGGGAGTTGACCCAAAGATGAGGAAAGAAGAGCACAATTAGCTAAAGGGGATAAGGGTTACCAAAAGGTGGCCTATAAAGGGGAGCAATAATGGTTGGCCAATACATAGCTAAACACACTAGCACCCCCGCCATGAGGGAGGCACATGAAGTGGCTAGAAACTAAGGAAGCAAGGAAGGTCATCCAAAATCATGGGTTGATGGGATTTGCCATGCTGCATAAGGTAAGAGGCCCCAAAGCATTGCCAAAAATCAATTGAAGCCCTACTAAATCTTTCTCTATCTCCTAGATATAAAGCATGGCCTCTAACTAAAGATGGAGAGGAATCTAGCAACATCTGGTGTGGGCATTGAAATCACCTAGGAAGATGAGTCCTTGGAGTCCTTTTGCCATTGTGAAAGGCCAAGTTGGGGTTGTTTTATGTATAAGTGTTGGTCTATCGATGCTTTAGACCCCTTGGTTGATAATGGCAAGTCCTCTTGGTCCTCATTTCAAGGTGTATTGGTCTTGTGGCCCTGCTAACTATCCCTTGATAGGTGGTAAGTCCTCATCATGTCAAGTTTTTATGCCCTTGGTAGGAATTGGTGAATTTTGGGGCGAGACCATTAGGACGCACCTCAATTATACCCACTTGGACCTTATTTTATTGTATTACCCCTCCCTTTAGTGATCCTAGTCAAAGAATGCAAATTGTCCACCATTAAAAACAAGCTTTGAAGGTCATACCAAGTAAGAAGGATGGTATTGAGGGAAAAAGCCACGTTGTTGGTGTTAGATGGGGCATGATATCCTCATTCCAAGCTCAATTTTTCACTTTGTTGAAGCTATCATCACTTTTATTAGATAGATCAACCTAGAGGGAAAAGATAGACTTTTCTCCTATAAATATAGTGCCTCTCATTTGTAACCAAGATCATGGGATCAAATATGACTAAAATCTAATTTCTACATGTATATGAGATCTTAAATAGTGAGCACCTCTCTTCTTGGTAATTCTAGGGTTTCTCAAGGACAAAATTGAATATTTAAAGGTTTTTGCAATCTCTCAAGGCTAATTCAATGAATTTTGATCTCTTGGGAAGAAAGGAATAGGGTTTGCTCTTCTCTTTTCTACCATTGACGTAAGATCTAGGTCTCTTGTCTTACATTGCAAAATGTATCCAAGGTAAGAGTAATTAGGGTTTTATGCATGTTATGTTAGTCCTTGATTGGTGAGGCATTGCTCTTGAAGGATCCCTCTTGTTTTATGCCCTGGCATCTTGTTTGTCTTAATTAGGTCAAGTGCTAACATAACCTAGGGTTTCTTAGCATTGCCCTAGATCATCATGTAAATTTTCCTTTCAAGCACAACTAGGGCTAAAACAGTATATTTAAATTTAACTGAAATAACCACACATGAATTTCTTTACAATATGCAGCGGAATATAGAACTGAGAACCATTTACAACATCAATCACATCAATAGAAACGATACAATCTTTTTGGGTAGAAACCCTCGGACAAAACCCAAGATGGGAAAACCAGTGCAACAGTATGAGAGGATATTTTTATTAAGAAAATATAGAGCTTTTACAATATCAGAAAATCGATTTATGCCCTAGATGGAAAAATCGAAACACCCAAAAATCACTGAGAAAAACCTATGAGATGGCACGGTTCCCAAGGCAGCTTGATGTCGTACGGTTGTAAGGTGCTGCTATTGTTGTTGTATGGTATACCTCTGCCAAAGTCTCTCGTCTCTCTCCTCTGCAATTTAGGGTTGTCTTCCTAAGTTAGTGCCCCTCCGTCTTTTTCACCAAAATTCTCTCTCTCACACTTCTTCCTCCGTCTCTGTCGAAACGCAATTGTGTCCTCTCCACCAATTGATCTCTCTTTTATAACTTTAGGTAAAGCAAAAACCCTAATTTCACTTTCACTTAAAGTCAATAAACAATTAGATCACTTTAATTATTTTAGGAAAAATAATTAAATACAATTGGCTTCCTAATTTAAGTCTTTTGCATGCAAGAACACATGCATGCAGGAAGACCTTCCTTGTTGCTGCTAGTTTAACATTCCCTCTCAACAAGGAAGGGATTCGGTAGCAACCCCAACTTATCCCTGAACTTCACAAAACTCTATCTGCAAAGTGCCTTGGTGAAAATGTCTGCCACCTGCTCATTTGTCTGTATGGACTCCAACTGGATGGTTCCTCTCTGAACAAAATCTCTCAAGAAGTGGTACCTGATGTCTATGTGTTTGCTCCAATCATGGAACACTAGATTCTCAGATAGCCTAATGCCACTCTGATTATCACAGAACTACTGTAGCCTCTAGCTCACACGCAAACAACCCTGAAAGTAACTTCCTCAGCCACATACCCTCACAAGCAGCCATGCTGGCTGCCATGTACTCAGCCTCTGTCGAGCTCAATGCAACTAACTTTTGCTTCCTGCTAAACCAAGAGACAACCTTTGACCCAATGTTGAAACAACAACTTGAAGTACTCTTTCGGTCCTCTACACATCCTACCCATTCAACATCTATGAAACCTACTAACTGTACACTCCCCCTGCACTCATAAACCACCAATCCATACTCCACTTTACCTCTGTTGTAGCGAAGTATGTGCTTCACAGCCGTCCAATGCACTCTCCGAGGGTCCACCATGGATTGACTCAAAGAGTTGATTACAAAGCTGATGTCTGGTCGAGTGTTGACCAGATACATAAGCGATCCGATAAGCTGACAATACAAGGTAGGATCAAATCCGTTTGACACTGATGCATCAATCTTCCTCCAGTTGAAAACAAGAGGTATGGCCATAGGCTTGCAGTCCTCCATCCTTAATCTCTTCAAGATCTCTACTGCATACTTCCCCTATCTAATGAAGAAGCATCCATCTCTCTCCCAAACCTCCAAGCCCAAAAAGTAATGCATCCACCCAAGGTCTTTCATCTCAAACTTCACTGCAAGGTTGGACTTGTAGTCGCCAATCAACCTCTCATATCCTGTCAAAAAGATATCATCTACATATAGGACTAGTATGAGAGGCACCTCAATTGTCAAGAAGTACAACTTGTGATCAGCCTCACTCCGCTGAAATCCCATCTCCCGTAGATAGCTGTCAATCCTCGAGTACCATGCTCGAGGTGCCTACTTGAGCCCATAAAGAGCTCTATGCTCTATGTGTCTCCTTGTTCTCCACATCAAACCCCTCTAGCTGCTCAATATATACCTCCTCCCCTATCACTCTGTTGAGGAAGGCAGTCTTAACGTCCATCTGATGGACTCGCCAACCCATCTCAGCTGCTAGTGAGATAATGGTCCGAATGGAAGAATACCTGGAAACAGGGGCGAAGATCTTTTCATAATCAATACCCTCCTTCTGTGAAAACCCCTTTGGCACAAAGCGTGCCTTGTACTTCTCCACACTTTCGTTTGCTGCATGCTTTACCTTGTAGATCCATCTGGATCCCACCACTTTTTTCCCTTGTGGCCTCAACACAACCTCCCATACCTGGTTTTTCATAATGGAGCCATACTCCTCAACCATAGCCTCCTGCCACACATCATGTTGTGCAGCCTCCCCAAAACTGGAAGGTTCATAGTTAATCAACTTTGTCATCAGTGCCATGTAGCTAAGTCTCTCTGGTGGTACGCTTCGTCTAAAAGATCTATGTGGAAGATCCACCTACCTAGAATCTTGTACTGTGGACCTGAACCACTTAGGCCTTGGCCTAGTGTCTACCTGTTGCGGCTGCTGGATGTCTGTCTCCTTCTGTAGCTCATCCTCCAAGTCAATGATTGAAGGATCCTATCAACCTGACTCCCTCTGACTACCAGAATCTGTGCCCTGTGTCTGTACCTGTACCTATACATCTGGCTCCTCCAACCTAATCCCCGTGTCCTGTGTTGGTTGTTGCTCTGCTGGTAAGTCCATAGATCTCTGCAAGGCCCTGTCCTAATCGAACTGGACATCCCTGCTCACAATGATCCTCTTGCGAGTAGGAATGTAAACTCTATATGCCTTCTAAGTCTCGCTGTATCCAAGTAACCCCTTCTCTCCAAAAGGGTCCAGCTTCTTCCTAGTGTCAGCATGAACATGACAATAGCAGAACTCCCAAATATGCGAATGTGACACATCTGGTCGAGTGCTTGTGAAGACCTCCTCGAGTGTCTTCCTCCCCAAAGTTGTGTGGGGACACCTATTCTAAATGTACACTGTAGTCCTGTATGCCTCGGCCCAAAGGAATAGTGGCAATCCCTGATCAAATAGCATTACCTTGGCTGCTCCTACCATAGTCTTGTTCTTCCGCTTTGAAACTCCATTCTGCTGTGGGGTATGGGGCACAGTGTGCTCCTTCTTGATCCCCTCTGCCGAACAATAATCCATGAACTCATTGGAGGTGTACTCACCCCCGTTGTTTGTCCCCGACACCTGAATCTTCTTTCCTGTTTGGTTCTCCACGAGAGTTTTGAACTCTCGGAACCTCTCAAAGACCTCTGGCTTGGTCTTCAGGAAATAGATCCAAGTCTTCCTCGAATAGTCATCAATGAAGGTTACGCAGTAACTGTAACCACTGAAAGAATGAACACTCATAGGTCTACATACATCAAAATGCACCAAGTCCAAGGGCTCCTTAGACTTGTGCTCACTTTGTGGGAAAAGCTTCCTGATGTTCTTCCCCAATGCACAACCCTTGTAGTGGTTATGCTTCTCCTCTTGTACTTGAGGAACTCCAATGACAACCTGTCTCAAGTGCCTCAGTGCTCCATGGTGTAAGTGAGACATCCTCCTATGCCACAACTCACCCTGACTACTGTTGCTACTTACTAGAGCCTTTGCAAGCTCAAAGTGTAGTCTATACACTTTCTCGCTCCATCTGCAAATCACCCGATCCAAGCTCCTATCTGACCCCTTGGACCTGATATATACTCTATGGTCTCGGAACTTCACCTGATATCCCTTGTCCTCCGAAGTGGAGATTGATATGAGGTTCTTGGTCAATCCTGGAACATATAACACATGAGAAAAACTGAGGGGTTTGACAAACTCCCTCTCAAATGAAACAATGCCAACTCCCTGCGCCTAATATCGCACATCATCACTCAACTCAATGTGGATCTTTGTTCCACCCTCCTACAAGTCTCTGAAGAATCTCTTATGTCCAGTCATGTGACTAGACGCTCCACTGTCGATGTACCATATGTTGCTCCCTGTGGTGCTTGCCATGCAAGCTATCAAGCAAAACTCCTTATCCAAGTTTCTGCTGAACTCCTCCACCTCTGCAGATCCAGCCATATGAGTGTTAATCTTCTTCTTCTTGTCTGGGCACTGGGAGACAAAGGATCCTTGCTTGTGGAAGATAAAACACTTGACCTTTGACACGTCAAGGTTCTTCTTACCATCCTTCTTCCTCTTTTCCTTATAATCCCTTGCTCTTCCCTGTAACAGCTAGAGCCTCCTCATCCACAATCTGTGCGGCACTACTAGATGAGCCTAATCCTTGACGCATGCAGGTCTCCTCCTACACAAAGTCATCCCATAGTCTCTGCCAATCAAGGAGCTTCTCCCTAGCCACAACACCTTTGACAAAGGTGTCCCATGGCTTAGAGAAGCCATTGAGGGCTATCCGAACTAGCTCCTTATCCACTGTCTTGGAGCCAACAGCTCCAAGCTCATCCCTGATCTGTGTGAGCCTTGTGAGATAAGGCACCTCTTTTTCTGCCTTGGTCATCTTGGTGTTGCGCATCCTCTCTTGCAGCACCATCTTCCGGTTCTCGTTCTTGCTTTGGTATAGACTCTCCAAAGCTGTCCACATCTCTGTTGCGATCTTCTTACCAGAAAGGTGAGAGACTATATGGTCCTTCACTCCATCCATGATAATCAACATGGCTCTGGAATCAATCTTCTTCCAAGCTATCAAATCTATCGGATCTGTGGGTGCAACTTTTGTGGAGTCAATGTGCTCTTTTGCATCACTAACGTCCAGGATCCTTATGATCCTTTCTTTCTATGTCGGAAAGTTCTGTGCCCCCTGGAGTCTATCCTCAACTCTCAACTGCATGGTCATCCTAAAGAGTACCTGTCAAACCCTAGATCTGGAAGTCTAGGTTTGTGTCTTCCAATAGATCCGCCCCTTATCTATCCCTGCTACTGCAAATCTATGAACTTTAGCTCACCAGAGCTCTGATACCATGTAAATTTTCCTTTAAAGCACAACTAGGGCTAAAACAATATATTTAAATTGAACAAAAATAACCACACATGAACTTCTTTACAGTATGCAGCGGAATATAAAACTGAGAACCATTTACAACATCAATCACATCAATAGAAACGACACAATCTTTTTGGGTAGAACCCCCCCAACAAAACCCAAGATGGGTGTTGGAATATAATCCGTCGGGATTATACGTTGTTGTAAATATTAGGAATATGAAAATACTCTCGAATGTGTGATCCCAAGAGTCATCATAAATGTATAAATAAAGGCATTCTATGGAGAAATAATGAATCGGGAGTTATTCATTTCAACAGTGGTATCAGAGCCACCTGCCATAACTCCTGCTGCTGCGTTCCGGTCTTGGTATGCTGCCTGCATGCCAGTCCATTGTCAGCCTGCGTGCATGCGTTACTCCCTTGACTGCGTCGAGGAACATTTTTGATGATTTGAGATGTGTTGAGTGAAGCTGTCTTGCCTTTTTCCGGGTGTAAGTTCGTTGAAGTTCGGTCACTGAAGATTGCTGCAGTGAAGATTCATGCCTTTTCTCAAACTGCATGAAGCCATCGATATTTATTGTGGAGAGTGTTCACGCCACTCCTTCTTCACATCTGTGAGTCACATGAGTTTTGAAATTTCTCCAATTAATTCTATCTCATTCAAAGATTGTATTAAAATTGCGTAAGTTCTGTGGGTTATGAGGAGTCTGTGCATTGTTTGTGGGGATGAATGATTGAAGTTTTTGCAGTTGTAATATTATATGTTGATAGTTGGGACTTCCTTGTGTTTGAACTCGTGGTTCTGTATCTTTGAGAATTGAGACTGTATTAGTCTTCTTTGAAGAGTTGCGACTTGCAAACTCGGTATTCACAACTGATAATTCGTTGGAGATTGAATTTGTGTTGTTTCTGTTGCAACTGCTTTGAAGATCGAAGATCATTAGTGAAGAGATATTGTTCTCTTCAACTGCGTGAAGTGTGACTGTGTTGATTGAAGTTGTGATATGTGGATGTAATTCCTTTGAATGCCAGTGACTGAATACTGATGGTGAATATTCACATAGTTTCTAAAGTGTATGGAGGTAAAATCTTGGTGTTGTATTTACTTATAACCGTTGGAAGTGCATAAAACCTAATTTATGCCCTAATTCCTGTGCGTGGAGTTTTCTGGGAAAGTCCGCAAATATTTTCATATGTAGGATATGGGTGCTACGTATTGAAGAGGCCCGTGACTTTTGTATTGAAGCTTTGATTTTGAATGTATGTGTATGGGACTATTGAGTTTTCTCCTTCCGATTTGAGGTCGTGATTTGAGCTTGAAACTTTGACCAGTACATGAGAAGATTGTTGGTGTTTGTTATGAATTCCTTCCATTGTTTTTGTTGGAAGATATGCGTTCTGGAATAGATGCGTTCTGGCTGCATGATATGAATCAAATGGTTGTTGTGACCTCTGTGTTGAAGATGGAATCCGTGATATGCTGTTGCCAGTTCATTGAATACTGGTGAGAGATTGTTGGCGGAATATTCACGCCATTACCAATTGCATGAAGACCGTGAAGACTGCGTTGACAAGAAGGCTGCGTTCTAATCTCTTGAAGAAAGCCTGCTTTTCTTTGACCTGCGGCCTGCTCCTTTGCGTTGAGAAGATAGCTGACAGAGAGAAAGCTTTTGGTAAGAAGACAACCGAGCATTCTGGAGAATCACTTTGCTTTGCTCAAAAAGCAAAGAACCACACCAAAGACCAAACCAATCCAAAGATCATCCCAAAGGAGAAAGCAGCATGAGAGGCAGAGGAAGAAGAAACTTCAGAGGTAGAGGAGGCAAAAACAACTCCAGCAAAAGATCAGATTTGAAGTGCAAGCGTTGTGGAAAGATTGGACACACAGCAGATCAGTGTTGGGCTTCGTGGGACTCCATCAAAGACAGACATAACCATAAGAAAGATGACAATAAGAACCAAGATGCTAGTAAATCTTCAAATTCTGCTCATTGTATTGTTGCACATTGTAATCTTGGTATTAATGAAATTACTTCACTTTTATCTTACACAGATTGTTGGCTACTTGATACTGGTGCAACATCACACATGACTTTTAGAAAAGACTGTTTTGAAGAATTTAATGAAACAATAAATGGCATAGTTTACTTTGCCGATAAGTCAAGTCTTAAACCAAAGGGAATGGGCACCATTCGGCTGAAGATGCCTAGATTCCCTGATTTCTTGTTAAAAAATGTTCTTTATCTTCCAGAGTTGCAGAGAAGCCTGCTGTCCTTGGTGCAGATTCGACAGCAAGGCCATTCCATCCACATGTTTGATGGAATCGTAGAAATAAGAAAGTCCTCTGACAACCAAGTCATCATGACTGGATACGAAGATGGGAAGCCGCTGAAGCTAAAGGGTTCATCTGCAAAGGTTCAGAACTATGCCTACCTCTCTTAGCATGGAGAAGGTAATTTGTCATCAAGTTTATTGTGGCATGCAAGATTTGGTCATCTGAATTAAAACAGTCTTCGTTTGTTGAGAAAGAATGGTGTATTTGGTTTGCCCACCATTCCCAAAGAGAAGAGCAAATGTGATGCATGTATATTAGGGAAACACAGTAAGCTACCATTCCATGAATCTAATTTCAAAGCAAGTAGGAAATTAGAATTAGTGCATTCTGATTTATGTGGCCCAATGCCAACTCCTTCTGCCAATGGGAATAAGTATTTTATGACCTTTGTTGATGACTACTCAAGAATGTGCTGGATTTACTCATTAAAGACAAAATCAGAAGCATTTCAAACATTCAAGGACTTTCATGCATTGATAGAAAAACAAGCACAAACTAAAA